>JARHVA010007849.1:357500-542500 GCA_037957365.1 Torreya grandis
TTTTTTTAAAATTCTAGTAATAAATATTTATTTATATTCAACATTTATAGTCCTTTAGGGAGATTTAAGATCAAATTGCACTTAAGCTGGAATTAGTACAAGATATGTTGGCTAATTAGAATGCATTGATTGGGGTGTGAGCAAAAAATATTTTAGCATTTTGCAAAGTCAACAAGCATGTTTTTTAATAGAGCATATAGAATAATATTATTTGGTGGATGTTGATTGGACAAAAAATAAAATATGTTCTTGTGGGTGTCATTACAATTGAGGCATGTCATTTATGTCATCATGGGTAGAGTGTAAGGTTGGTTATTGTAGAGAGCATAGATTTTGATTTGGTGTTGAATGCATAATCTTTTTACACTATGTGGATTAGCTATGTTACGTGGTTTAGCATTTAATGCTGGGTTTTTGCATTGAATAGCAAGGCATTAGATTTAAAAGAGGGGAATGTTTACATGATCTTTTTCTTATTTGTTGGGTTCATGTACAAATCATTCTTTATTAATGTAGGTTTTCCTACCTTGTGCTGAAGTTTAGGTTGTAATTGGTTCATGAACTCTCTTGACTGTTTTAGAAATAATATAATTTGTTGAACACTCTTGAAGACTTGCCAATTATCTACATTATTTGGGATAGCAAGTTGGATGACTACTTTGACGGCTTCCTTATTAGTTGGTAGGTCTTTGGTTGGATCAAATTGGGATCCAAATTAAGCAATTCTATCTGCATCAATCTTGTGAATTCTTGGGATGACTTCAATGTTGAAAGCATCAAAACTATTGATCAATTCCCAGACTCTATGGCGATAAGACCTCATCTTTAGGTTCTTTGCTATGAAATTTTCTCTAATTTGTTTGATCACCAACTTCGAGTCCCCTAGGACTCTTAGATTTTTTATACCTTGCTTATGGGTGAGAATCAGACCATGAACTAGAGATTCATACTTGGCTTCATTGTTAGTGCAACCAAATTGAAAATGTAAGGCTTTAAGGATACTGTTTCCCTTTGGGGAAGTGAGGCATATACCTACTCCTAAGCCCTTCTTGCTTCTCGCTCCATCAAAATTTAGAGTCCATATTAAAGAATTTCCCATGAGGCTTTCCTTTTCATTGAGCTCATTCTTTGTTATGTTAGGGATTTTAGGATTCTCATCATAGATGATGTAAGTTCCTAAGCTAGTGGAATCAATGTTTCCAAAAGTATCCTCCACTGTCAAAGTTGAAAAATAGTTCTTACCTTCATGTTACTTACTTCTTGTATTGATTCATCTCTACAACTTTATTCTTCTCTTGTGATCATTGCATGGGAGGCTTTGAACCTTGATTCTATTTGGTTTGTAATGTGTTCCTTGCATAAGGGTTCTGATAGCACTTCCATCTTAGACCCATTCTTGGTTCTTAGAATCTGTTGTGACCAATCAAGGGACATATACCCTTCAATATTTGTTTTAAAGTCTCTAGATAGGCACAATCTGAAGATAGGAGGAATGTCTATAACTACTATATCATGAAAAATAGTAATGTTTTGGAAAGAATATAGTTGTAATGGAAGCCCTCTGATGATCCCAATGGTTTGTACCAACTTTCCATCAAGCTACATGACTCCTTTAGTTAATGGATCATATTTGATCTTCAAGGCATCGATTATTAACTTAGGCATGACTGTGGTGCTCATACCTGAGTTTATCATAGAGTTGTGAAGAAATTTATTACCCACTATAACAATCATATAGAACAGGTTAGGTTTAGGTTTCCTTACCTCCTTTTTAACGTTCATTAAGATTACTGGTTATTGTGGCTAAGGTACTACCAATTGCTCTTTCCCATTATTTGATGCATCTTCCTTTGTGGTATTACACTTTGGGTCACTAGGGTCCTTTAGTGCTTCTTTCAATAGCTCCTTTTTCTTGGGGATGCCAACATATCCAATAAATAAATATTATCAGGGACTTTCTTTAGATGTTCCACCACATTGATTAGTCTGAGGGGCTAGACCTTGACATATTATGGATACCTTATCCTTTCAACCATCGTATTAGAGACCCCTTCCTTTTGAGTGGTTATCATAACTTCTTACCTTGTCATATGGAATTTAAAACATGGGGCTAATGTCACCTTTCTTGATTCAGCATTGATAGTAAGGAGAACTTTAGTATATTCAACCATTCTCCTTTCTAATTGTGTGAGATAATCAAACTGAACTACATTTTTAGAGGTAGATGTTTCATTAATGAACACAAATTCCTCATATCCAATCCATGAAAATAAATAATATTTAGGGGTAATCTCTCCTTTCTATTCTATTGACATGACTTGCATATCAGATATCATGGTTGCATTTTAAATTTTAGGTGATTGGTATCATCCTGATGAGGTCATTTCTTGAGTTCCCATTCTTCTTTGTTAAGCTACTCTTTATTGTAGGTTTACCATAGTGAAATCTCTTATAATGTGAGAGTCATTACAAGGAAAGCACCATGCATTTGTTTCTTTTGCTAAGTTATTTTTTCCAAGGACTAGATCTTTGCCTAAACTTGGTGGAATCATCTAAAATGGTGGGGGTACGGGGACAATCTAATTAGGTGGTTGTGAAGAAGTTGATCTTTGACTCCCTTGGTACCAATTTAGCTGATAGGGGGTTTTATTCCCATAAAAACCCTGATAAGGATGTTGTTGGTGTGAAGCTTGGTTCCTTTTAAGATTAATAATTTCATTAGAGAAGGTTTTAAGGATGTTCTTGACATCATTCATCTTTAATGAGGTAGAAGATGTAGCTATGAATGGTGTTTCTTTAGATGAAGGGAAGGTATTATATAAGTATTGGCCTAGGAATTATTGGGAAGTCCTTGATTTGGAAGGGATAATTCAGGAAACTTAGGCATAAGAGGCCTTGGGAATAATTTCCTAATGCCTATCAAATTATTCTCTACTCTTACAGTGAGTTTGTGAGCATCAAGAAGAGTCTGCCCTCCTAGTGACTGAATCATGACTAAGATATCATAATTAAAAGCTTTGAGACAAAAACAATAACCATACTTATAGGTGGTCAAGCAGAGATTGGGATTCTTTTCCATGTCTTCTAGAATCTAGTGTTGAAATTGCTCATTGCTTCTTGGGGGGCTCTCTTAATAGTGATAAATTACTATAGGAGGGATGATATATCTCCCTTTTCATTGAATCTATCATATAGTATGGTTCCCAATTAGTTCCAGTTTGCAATAGAGTTAGGTGCTAAAGATCTATACCAGTCAAGAGTTCTTCCCTTAAAAAAGGTGATGAGTAGTCTGAAGGCTACATTTTGTTGCATGATAAAGTGGATAGTACATACATTAGTAAAATCTTGAAGATGATCTACTGGAGTCTTAAAGTCCTCTCTAGTGAATTTGGATAATGTTTTTAGAGAATTATCTGGAATCAGATCCCATGTATCAAGAGGCATTGGTATGATAAGTGGAACTCCAATGTTCCAATTGAATATTTTTTAAGTGGCACTTGAATAGCCATTTGACAACCAAAATTGACTTGTTGAATCAACCTTATTCTTGACATAGTCACCAAAGGCGTTATTAAGAGTTTTGGGTTTATTGAAGATTGAGATCTTGTAATCAGCCCATGATTATCCCTCCTTGAATAATTCCTACTCTTACACTTCTAGACAATATTATCGTGGTCCCACTAGGCATACCAGAAAAACTATTGATGCTTAATTTTGTAACTAATCACCAGAGTCATGGGAAGTTTTAAAGAGGTGGGACTTGACCCTTGAAACAACCTCTATATTTTAAAGAAGCTAGATTTTATCTTGTGGTTTGGTGTAAAGGGAGAGAAAACAATCCATAAATATTAGTTAAACTACTAAGGCGATATGCCAAGATTTGGATTCCTTTACTGGACAACACTATGAAGGGTACTAACAGAGTTTACTAAAAAATTAAAGAGCTTAAAGCATGTTCAATAATTATAGAAAATACTATAGACTAACTAATGGCTCATAATATGAAATTAACCTAAATCATCATCATCATCATCATCATCATCATCATCTATTTCTAATATCAAAATATTGGTTTCAACAGGTTTTTCGTAAAAGATTAAAGAGTATGCAACATGGTTAATAATCTTAGTAGTTTTGTAAAACTGCCAAAAGGCTTAAAGAAAAAATGAGAAGAAATACTGAAATTGAACTATCATTGCACACAACACCACTCTCTCTTTATATTTGAACAAAGTATGTAAGGTACAATGCACATAATATAATCTTCACACTCCTAAGAAAGGTAACTACTAAGGCAGTCTAATGCTTCCACCAAACTAGCTTCTAAAACTCTATATATGATCTAGATGATAAAAAAAAAACCCTCTACTCTAAATTATTTATAGCTACTTATAACCCACAAAATACTACCATGAGTCTCTGTCACTTGTCCATCTTTAACCACTTGTCCACAATTTTTGGATCTAAGAAACTGCATGTCATTGGATCCAAACCACTTGGGCCCTTTTTTTGTCAATTTTTATAACTGTCTGTCTCACTCCATTTCAACTATTGATCTTCATTTGTCTTTATCATGTAGTCTTCCCAAATAAGGACAACTGGAAGCTTCTGCACCCTTTTAGAGTCCATGAGACTCTTTCCCACTCTTTGCTTAGATTTTAATTTTAATGGCTCTTGGAGGCTTCACACGATTGGATCCAAAGATCTTAACCAAACCATCGATCCTTTCTTTGATGTTTTCAGGTTACATGTGGAAGCCTTCACAAGTTGGGAGGTCTTCAACTTTTTTCCTTGATTAAATTAAGCACAATGGCAACACGTGGATACCCTCTAATTTTCATACACTCCCGCTATTTCTTCACTCAAAATAAAACACCATTTAACCATGTGTTAGTCTTGTGCTCAACAGAGGTTATAAAAAGACTCTTTTCCTTTGAGGGAGCGTCAAGGTGACAAGTGGCATTAACCATGTTTGTTTGAATCTCAAAACCTTTTGTTAAGCTTTACCAAAAAGGGACTCCATGAAGCTTAATCCTTACTACTTAACTCGTTGTCAGGTCCTTTATTTTTACGAAAGGGACCGCTATTACACCATGTGTTCATTGAGCACAAGCTAAAGGCTCTTCTCAAGGCCCTCTGTGCAAGAATGTATACTTAAGTTATTTCATTCCCAATACTTGGAACTTTACTTGTGGTCATAAAAGAAAAACAAGAGCCCCAAGAAAAAAACAAACATTGTAAAAAATATTTCTATAGTTTATGGAGAATCACTAGGGTATCTGTGCCTGCACGGAAGAAACCTAAACCTTGCCCAGCCAAAAAAAAAATTTTTGGTTCCCATCACTATTTCCCTTAGATATTTTGTAGAGATGTTTGGTACCGAGTCCACTCTACCTCTGTTGACTACTCTCGCTTCTTTAGAGATTGAAAAGCTCTGTCTAACTCGATGATTTGCTTATGAGAAAAGGATTGGAGACCTTACACCATAGAATGGAATTGGTACTCTAGTTTGGTCATCAGAGCTAAAACTAACTCCACCCCAATGATGCTAGAAGATTCATTCAAAGACTAAAAAATAGTCTGATCATTTTGCTTGTCGACTAGGGGATTATATATCTAGTCTTCCATCAGGATAGTGGTGTCATCGGGGAAAGGGGAAGGGAGTCCTAACTGAACCAAACCTTCAATGTTCCCCTTCATCCCTTTGAGCCCTTCCTTTAATAGATTCAATAGATTCTTACATTTCAAAGTGGTTTTATTACAGCTCAGAATCTCACTAACCTTCCATGTGAGGTCATGGACCAATTATAGGACAAATCATGATTTGTTTCCTTTTTTAATAATGTATTTAAGTTTACCATGATTTTTTATCTTGTGCTTTTTATCTTAAAATTTTGGCTTTCTCTTTGCCTATAGGGAACAGGAAGTGGGATGTAGCGAGCACTAGAAAGTAGGGATTTTATCTTGGCAGCGATGCAAGGTGTGATTTACACATGGTCATTTTGTTCACTCCACACAAAATAATTATCTCAAGTTACAAAAGGTTTTTAGCAATGTAGATTTTATTAGGATTTTATTGGTGGTTTTTTTTGTCTCAACATGTATAAGTGGCTTATGATCCGTTGAAGCTAGTTTTTAATTTAAATTATTAGAGATCTCTAAGAATGCACATTTTAAATAATTTACTCCTAGTTTTCTATTTTCTGAGAGATCCCTTGATTTTTGTTTTTGATTTAATACACTTGTTGGTATAGTATATAATTGAGATTGTAAGTTCTGTTGACCATTTTAAACATAATTACAGTTGGGTATTTAATACTATCTAAATAAGAAAGACCATATATTTTTCTTTAGGGAATTTTGAACATAATATCCAAAATGTGTATGTGCGATGTGGTGGTTAAATAGATAAAATATATAGCTAGATCTGGTAAGAAGATGTCAATATTGGGTCTATAAATAAGACGTGAATATTGGGTATAGTTATTTTAAATGTAATATCAAAAATGTTTATGCAAATTTTGAACATAATACTAAAATGGTTGTGGTTTTTGTTGGTTAAATTAGATAGACGATGCAGTTGGGTTTATTACAAAGATGTTGAATTTGGGTCTGCTGACAAGATGTGAATTTTGGGTATGCAAATGATATGTGATGTTTGGTTGTAGTTAGTTTGTCCTCTTTGTCAATGTCATGGAATCATGATTTTAACTTATATAGATATTGAGTGATGCAAACACTAGAGATAAATTAAATATTTTTTTATGAGGCACCCTACCTTAAATTGACTAGAATAAAATATCCAATTCAAGAGATCCTTTTACGTCTACTAAAATGGGTTAGAATCTCAAAGTATTTGTCATAGATAGTGTGGTGGATTAGTATTACCTAGGCCTTTTATTATTTGGTACTAACATTTGTGTGATGGTGCATGTGCGTGCTTTATGGATCCCTTTGCCTTGTGGTTGTTGTCTTTATGATAGGTCTTAGTTACAATCTTTTTGAGTCTTGACTTACTAGGTGATATTGCACTTGTGATGGATTTAGTTCCTTATTAATACCTACTCCTCCCTCATCCTCACTAGATGTTAGTGGTCATTGATGAAATGGTTGATAGTGACAAAATTTTATGAGAAAAGTATGTCTTGATTCTCATCTTTGTTGTTATATTATGCACTTTAATGCTTAATAAGTAGGGTTGGTTGAACATTGACATTTTATCCAATCAGGGGGTTGATCAAAGGTGAATATGCTTTTTTTTATTTTGATAATTCTCAAGTTTCTGAGAGCTTCTAAAATATTTAGGTGGTAAGGGGAAGGGCTCCTGTAAATACTTAAAACCTAGAGTGGGTGGCATTTGAAGATAGTGGTTTAGATTCAATTACATATATATATATTTTTTAAAAGTCATCAGCTTGAATGCATTCAGAAATTAAGAGATGCTTGAATGCATTTGGACATTACATATGTGATGATGAAATTTTAAATATATGGGAATATAATCCTTTTTTTGGTGATTGTTATGCTATATGTTGCTGACCTAACTATTACACGAAATGGCATTGGTGATTAAATAATTAAAATTTGAGTTATATGAAGTGTTGGAAATTCTACATTGATTATAATTCATTATTTATAGGAATTACAATATGGTATAGCATTGAGAGCATACTTATATCCTAGGCCCCAAACTATGGACATGAGATACTACAATAATGTATTTTTGATGTCTTCATATACTTTGAGTGTTTCAAAGTTCATTGTGGATGCGGCCATTTCGATGGGTGAGATACTACAAGAATGTATTTTTTATGTCTTCATATACTTTGAGTGTTTCAAAGTTCATTGTGGATGTGGCCATTTCAATGGGTATTGATTTTTTAAAATAATCTCATATGATACTATTGATTAATTTTTTTTATATTCTTTTATTCAAATTTTTTATTGACACATTGTTGTATCTAACTTGACAACATTGTAGGACCATTGGTGGGAAAAGGTTATTTTGGTTTTCCAACTTTGTAATTTAGCATTCTCGTACCCTTTTAATGCATATGTAAGGCTTCGACATGTTGTATCCTTTTTTTTCTTTGTATAGCTCCCAACAAAATATGTTTGTGAAATTCATCCATGAGATATAGTAGTAGGCCTTTTTGAATAATGGATTTTTTTTTGGGTGGTGAAAAGAATGTCTTTAGTTTTGTTTGTATTTATTTGTGCTCCTAACTTTTGAAAAAATAAATTTAGGTCGCTTAAATAAAAGTGTTATTCTTTGCAATTAGCTTAAATACAAGTGTTATTTTTGTAATTAAAATAAGATAGATGAATGTTTCATCTATTTATTTTAATTATTGTCTATGTTAACATGTAAATTTATAGTCCAAAGAAAGTGAGATAGAAAGAACAATTCTTGATCAACACTAGTGTTGAATTTCTTTGTTTTTTACAATTAGATTAAATAAGTGTTAGTTTTTGAAATTAGAATATGATAAGTCAATGTTTCATTTCTCTCTATTAACAATTAAATGTATATTCCCAAGAAAGTGGAATAGAGAAAAATTCTTGTTTGACGCTTGTTGTCCCCCAAAAATATCACTTATTTTTGAGACAACATTTGAACTATTCTGGTCTTACAGACCATAATTGTCTCTTCCCTTTTCAAAATTTGTCTTGGGCATTAGAATTCCTCATTTTTAAAGCTTCTCAAAAATCTATGGACTCTGCAGGCTTAAATCTACGGACTTTGCAGGAAGAGAAAATCTATGGACTCTGCAAGCTTAAATCTACAGACTCTGCAGGCTTAAATCTATGGACTCTATAGGAAGAGAAAATCTACAAACTCTGCAAGAAGATAAAATCTACGAACTCAGCAAGAAGACAAAATATATGGACTTTTCAGACCAAGTTTAATGGGATTTATAGGTTGATTTCTACGAACTTTGCAAGCAGGTTCATTTCAACAAGTTCAACAGGCTTCACGGCTTTTGCAAGCGGGTTCAATCAAAAGAATTAGTTTCTAACACTTGGTCATTTTTGGGATTGGTTCAATGCCTTGGTTCAAACAAAAATCTCTGTCGGCAAGCATCAGCAGCAGGTTCAATGCATTTGGTTCAACAGTTGGTTCAACGTCAAATGGTTCGTCAGTTGGTTCAAGGCTTTGTTTGAACTGTTGAACCAAAACTTGGTTCAATAGTTGGTTCATCATCTTTTGGTTCAATAGTTAGTTCATCACTTTAGTTCAATAAAATGAACCATCAGCTTGAACCATTTTGGTTCAAATCCTTGGTTCAACGAATTGGTTTAACATAATTGGTTCAAAGACTGGTTCAATGAAGTGGTTCAATGCTCAGTTCATTCGCTTGGTTCAAAGGCTTGGTTCAACATTTGGTTCAATCAGAGGGATCATTGACTTAGTTCAAAGAATCCTCCCAAAGGATAAGTTCCCTTGCAGAGGGCACTTGGTCAACGAAAATACCCTTCGGAAGGGTCATTTTAAAAAAGACTAAGGCAAGTCTAAGGCATAATTCCTTCAAACTTTTTGTCCAAAGGAATTCCTTCAGATAAAAAGTATGAAAGAATTATGACAATTCACAGGAGTAAATCCCAAAGGAATTCACATATATGGCAAACAAAATAATTTCCGCAGACTTTTTGTCTGTGAGAAATTTCTATAGACAATTTGTCCACGGGAATTTGCCTAGGGAAAAGCCCGGGGAAAATACCCATAAGAATTGTCTGTGGGAATTTTCAAAAGGCCACTGAAGGACCTCAAAGGGCAGATGCCCTTATGGGGGACTCTCAACTGCCAATTTTAAGAAGGCTTCCCCAAAGCTGAAGAGTCACTCGAAGAATCCCGAAGGCCATTCAAAGACCACTCGAAGGGTAGGTACCCTTGCGGGGGGCTCTTCTTGACCTAAGTAGGTCATTTTGTAAGGCCCAAAAGGGCAAGTTCAATCTGGGAAAGTGCCAAATAAAAAAGCTAAAGAAGGACCAAGGGGTGACATGCTCGAAGACATCAAATTCAACACAATGAACTAGCCATTGAAAACATAGTGACAGGTGTGCGAATGTCAATTTTAAAGATCATAAAATTGCTGTTGATCCTTTGAACCTACAGACCTGAATGCATTCACAGACTTCAAGGCCAAGACCAGCAAAAAGTGAGAAAGGAATAAAATAGCAAATTGAATCTAGGACCTGATTCAATTAACCAGAAAAGGAGGAACAATGAAGGTAGGATCAGATCACCAGGTGGACATTAAAAGTTACAAACTTTCAATAGTGTGAATTGTTTCTCTACATTAATAAAATCAAAATGGGTAAATGCCCCTAAGTTCTAGCCTGTCTTCTTAACATATTCTAATGTAACATGATGTGTTACTGTTCCCGAGTTCTTCTTGAAGAAGCTATATAAGGGACTCTCTTCTATTGTAAATGGATCTCTTTTTTGACAATCAGAATGAAACTTTGCCCAAATTAAAAGGCACTTCTAAGACTTAGAGCTCAGTTTGTTGATCATATTTTATTATTGGAATAAGAAAGCAAGTGATATCTCAGACTTTGTGCTGTGATATCTTTGTTGTTGGGAAAACTGTTCTTATGTCTTTTTCTTCAATATATCTTTTGTTCCTTTAATTCAATAAGCAGAATTAATGACAGCAGTCAAGAAGGTGTCCTGAAGAGTCAACTGGGGAGAGTGTTTGTGCCCCCATAATTGCCTTTAGTGTGTTTTCTTTTCATTTTTATGTAAAAGATCTTAAGGTGACTTTGTGCCCTCATTGTCCTTCATATCTTACTCTTGCGCAATTCAGGTGAAGACTTTGTGCTGCATCTCAATTTGCTAGTTATTACATCCTTTGCTGCATTTTGTTGTTACTCCCTGGTGTATTCTTATGGCTTGCTAAATAGTACTTATGAAAGAAGAGGAGTGCTTTCTGTTGTTTTCCTTGAGTTTCTCCTATGATCTACATGCATCATCTCTGAAAATAGGGATGGTTTGTCTTACCCTTGAGTATTATTTTCTACATATATATATATATATATATATATATATATATATATATATATATATATATATATATATATATATATGGAACCTCCCCTTGATGAGAGGAGAGATCAGTCTCCTTTTGATGTGGTAAAAACTACACATTTGGATGACTAGTCTTCCTACTTTGGGTGATCAGACCTATTTTGTTTATCAGTACGTTGATTGACAAAATATTCAACCAACAATTTTTGGTGACTCCATTGGGGATATATAAATCCATTATCCATTTATAATTTATCCATTCAGCTCCACACTAACTGGGAAAGAACGCACTATTTAAAGCCTTAAGCTTTAACTGAAGCAAGGTCAATTTTTTTCCATTTCTGTTTCACAATCTGGCAGATCTAAGGTATACACGAAGCCAAAGGGCTAAAGGTATCATTGACTCTGTATTCAAGTTGGTACAACAAAGTGATTTTGATTTGTTCCCTTCACCATCTCATCTCCAATGAATCAAGAGCTTTCCTCCCACTAAAGTCAGATCTCCATTGCCAGATGAAGTATCTATTTATACTGTTGATAATGCTTTGCCAATAATTACCCCTCTAAGATTTGTTATCCCTCCTTTTCATAATACAACAATGGTAGTTCAAGGCCCCTGGGGTAATGCTTTTGGTCCTCTCAATCTTACTCCACCTCTACATGAGCTTCCACGCAGTTCAAGGAAGAATTTCTCCAAATTCTATGATGATGGGAAAGTTTATCTTGATGAACACATTGTAGCTTTCAGCATAGCTTGTGGAGTAATCAGAGTAGAATTTGAAGATGTTGCAGTCAAGTTTTCTATGGAGACACTACAAGGTGCTACTGCAGATTGGTTTTATCATCTACATACTCGATCAGTGACTGATTGGAATACTCTCAAATCTAAGTTTGAAGCCAGATTTAAACCTGTAAAAGATGCACATAGACTTCTAGCTCAACTTACACAGATGAAGAAAGAGCCTCATGAACCTATGAGAACTTCATAGCCAAATTTGACAAACTGAGAAATAGAGTCCCTATAATTGCTTGACCTACAGCTGAGAATCTCAAATGCTTTTTTATTAATTCTCAGCTACTTGAAGTATGTTTTCTCTTGAGATGTGCTGGTCAAATAGATCTTGCTATAGCTCAACTTTTGGCCACTGAAGTAGAAGATGATCTCATCTTAAAAGGGAAGATAAAAAGAGATCCAAATAGAAATAGAGCTTCATCATCTTCTGAATATGCATCTATAGGCACCACAGATCCAATGGTGCAAAAAATGGCAAATGAGTTGCTTGCTCTCAAAAAGCAAATGGCTAAAAGAATGTCTTCTACTCCTTCATACAAAAGAACATTTAAAAATCGGTCATATCAGGGCAATGCTGCCAGGAATCAAGGGCAACTGAATCACCTTCCTTCCCCACAAGGGAAACTTGCCCTGGAAGCTCCTCCAACCAATTCAACAATGGGATATCTTGAAGTAGAATTATAGTTCTCTTTCTAGCTTGAATTGAATCAAGAAAATGATGATGATCTCCTTGAGAACAATCGAGAAGAATCAGCTGGCGACTCCCACATTGGTTTCTTAAATTATCAGGATGAATTCGAAAGCAAAGGAGAAGATTTTGATGGATCATATGCAGTGTTTACCAGATCTAAGAACCAATCATTCTAGTAGGTTGATAAAGAGAAGACAAAAGAGCAAATGCAGCCAGCAGTCACAATTGCTAAACGTGGAACCATTCTACCTTTTCAGTCAAAGGATCTAGTGATCACCCAAAAGGCAAATACATCAATTTTACCTTCCCCTTCTACCTTGAATTTGCAAACTACCCCACCTCCCATCCCTCTTAAAACTCAAAAAGTTGAATTACCTTTCTTTGTACGTAACTCAATTCAGCCATTTGACATAATTGATCATGTCAAAAAGACAAAAATACAAATGTCTAAATTTGAATATTTGTAATCTAATCCTAATCAATTGAATAAGCTGGTCTAATATGTCAAAAACCAAGCCATCCCTACAGGACAAAAGGCTAAACAGGTAACACCTGATTCTCCAAAGAACACGCTTATTCTGAATAATCTTGTCATTACTCCCCCAGCTGTTCCTAGAAAAATAGAACCTTTCTATGTTTCCATGTTAATTAATGGCCACAAGCTGAGTAACTATATTATAGACTCAGATGCATCTGATAATGTCATGCCAGCTAAAGTAGTTGAGTCTATTAGTCTCATACTGAACAAGACATTTGGGATATGTTTCTCCGTGGAGAACAAGCAAGTATCATTGCTGGGGCAAATCAAAGATGCCCAATTTGCATTTGCAACCTTTTCAAAAAAGAGAATCAAGATGACTGTCTTGGTGGCTAATGTCCCAACTTGGAAGGAGAACTAAGCATGGATCTATCTAAGGAAAGGATCCTTATCAAAGGCATAATGAAGAGATTACTCCCTGAAAAGGAAGCAAAGTATGTGGTCACCCAAACATCAGCCCCTGAAGCTCAAATTCTTTTTAAATCCGTAGGTATGGAAAACTATTTTCTATCTATAGATGAAGTGCATGAAATATCTGATATAATTTTTTAAAGGTTCAACTCAGAAATCAGTTCAACAAGAACATCAAAAGAACTAGTAGGCTGCAGTATAGACTAAAAAAATTAGTATCAGATGAGATATGGGCTTTATAATTTGATGGTAGTTGTTTCTCTACCAGTTTAGGAGCTGAGATTGTTTTGATATCTCCTCAAGGAGAGATGTTCCCTTCATCTTACAAATTACAGTTTAGCAACACTAACAATACAACTAAATACAAATCTATGTTGCTTGCCATGAAGGCTACTCAAGACAAAGGCATCAAGTTTTTTCATGCCAAAGGGGATGCTAAATTAGTGGTTTGTCAAGTGAGAAACTTATACCAAACAAGGAATGAAATATTATGCCACTACCATAACTTGGTTTGGGATCAAATTTAAAGCTTTGATGCTTTCAATATTTTTGCTATACCTAGAGAGTCTAATGACATAGTTGATGCACTTCCTGTTTCAGGAACTCTCTTAGTTTCTCATTTAGATTTCAAACAAGACAGGTATACTGTTGAGTTGGTCTATAGACCAAGTGTTCCTGACAATGCTGATCATTGGCAAGTATTCAATGATGATCATCAAATCATTGTTTTCCTAGAATGAAAAGACAATTTTGAACAACTACATTTTGAAGGCAATGAATCTCAGAAGAATGAATTTGTCTCTGAATCCAGTTCAGATATTAATGAAGAATTTTTATAGCTAAAAGAAAATAAAATTTTCAAAGGCTTGGTTTCTCTTGAGAAGCTATTTGATAAGCATGATAGATTCATCAAACAACAACAAACAAATTCAAGTTTATCTCAGGGATTCGATCAAGTGAATTTGACCACTGAATAAAATTCCAAGATGGTCAATATTGGTAAGTGTTACACCCCTGAAGAAAGATTCAAGTTCACCTCTTTACTCTGTCAATACATGGATGTCTTAGCATATTCTTATGAAGACTTAAAGTCTTTCAGACCAGATGAAATATGCCATGACATTCCTCTCAAGGCTGACTCAATGCCCTACAAGCAAAAATCTAGACAGTATAATCTAAAAATATCAGGTACTATTCTGTCTAAAATACAAAAAATGTTAAATTCTAGAATCATCTTCTCAATCCATCATTCTAAATGAATTGCAAATATAGTGCCTGTAAAGAAGAAGAATGGTGAAATTCACATTTGTGTAGATTTCAAAAATTTGAATCAAGCATCTTTGAAAGATAATTATCCTTTGCCAATCATAGATCAAGTGCTTCAAATAGTGACAAGTTCAGAGATGTTATCAATGCTGGATGGCTTCTCAGGATATAATCAAGTTGAAGTTGGTAAAACAGACCAACACAAGACTGCATTCACCACACCTTGGGGTACATTTGCATATAGAAGAATGCCTTTGGTTTAATAAATGCTGGTGCTACCTTTCAGAGAGCTATGGATCTAGCTTTCAAAGATGAGATTGGTAAATTCATAGTGGTATACCTTGATGACTTGAATGTCTTTTCAAAGTATTGATCTGATCATGTACACCACCTACAACAAGTGCTAGAGCGCTGTCGCCAGAATGGTATTTCCTTAAATCTTAAAAAGTCTATTTTTGGAGTAATAGAGGGGAAGCTCCTTGAACACATTGTGTCAAAATAAGGCATAAAGATTGACTCAGACAGAGTCAATTCTATTCAAGAGCTTAATTTTCTTACAAGGAAGAATGTTGTTCATTCTTTCTTTAGAAAGGTAAATTTCTTATAGAGATTCATCCCCAAATTTGCTGAGAAAACTAGACACATTGTGAACATGATGAAATGGAGGACCATCTTCAGCTAGACTAAAGAAGAAAAAATAGCATTTTAGGATATCAAAACCACCATTGCTCATAACCCTACCTTGGTTTTCTTGAATTACAACAAAGATTTCATCATATACAGCTATGCATCTGAACACACTCTTTCAATAATTTTTGTTCAACAGGATAAGGAAGGTATGGAATTTCCTATTTCTTTCATGAGTTGCCCTCTCAAAACCAATGAGATGAAATATTCAAATATAAAGAAGCATGCTTATGCCTTGGTGAAAGCAGTCAAACATTTATACTTCTATATTCTGAATTCACATACTACTGCCCTAGTGCCTGACACTGCAGTCAAGTCTATATTAACTCAGTAGGAGTTTGGCACGAAAAGAGGTAATTGGATTGCAAAGATCTAAGAGTTTGATCTAGACATCAAGCTGAAAAAGCTGGTTAGGGGTAAAGGCCTATGCCAATTAATTGCTAAAAATAAGCCAGAAGACACACAACGTGAAAAAACTAAAGTGGAAGAGACACCAACAGTCTTTTTTGTCTCCACTACCAATGAGTGGTATTCAGACATCACTCATTTCCTTACTTATGGTGAATGTCTTGCTCATTTGTCTTACAAAGAAAGGAGGACTATCAAGTTGAAAGCTGCCAATTTTTTCCTTTGGGACAATGGCTTGTACAAGAGAAGCATATATGGAGTATTCCTTCACTGTGTAGACAAAGAGCAACAAAGCTAGCTTTTAAAATCATTTCACAATCTGGCCTATGGAGGACATTTTTCTACTTCTGTGACTACTCACAATATTCTTCGAGCCAGGTATTACTGGCCAACTCTTTTCCAAGATGCACATAAGTGGGTGAGGAAATGTGAACTTTATCAATAATTTGTTGGAAGACCCAAGTTAGCTACTATGCCTCTCAAGCCAGTGATCATAGAAGAACCTTTCCAGCAATGGGGACTCAATTTTATTGGGACTATAAAACCATCTTCAAGTGCTAGACATGATTATGTCCTTACAGCAACTGACTATTTCACCAAGTGGGTAGAAGCAATCCCAACTAAGCATGCTACTTCAGAAGTTGTATGCAACTTCCTCAAAGAGAATATCATTTCCAGGTTTGGAGTTCTAATCAAAATTGTTACTGATAATGCAACTTGTTTCACCTCTTAGGAGATTACACAATTTTGTTTCCATTATGGAATTACACTCTCTCACTCTTCTGATTAATTTTCACAAGGAAATGGACAAGCTGAATCTAGCAATAAGAATCTGGTAACTATTATCAAGAAGCTAACAGATGATAATCAAAGAACATGGCATAAAGCATTGGTTGATGCTCTATGGGCAGATATAATCACACTAAAGAGAGCAATTGGTATGTCTCCTTTTCAACTTCTTTATGGTATCAATGCTAAGATACCAATCACCTTAGAATTGTCAGCGTTGAAATTGGTAAAGGCAATTGAAGATCAGACATATGAAAGCTCTCTTGATAAAAGAATCATGTGCCTAACTGAGCTAGAGAAATAGAGAACTATGGTGGTGGACAGAATTACTACTCATCAAAGTCTAGTAAAGAAACTCTTTGACCAGAAGGCCAAAAATTATTATTTTCAGATTGGGGATCAAGTCCTGCTATGGGATAAAAGGAGAGAAACAAAGGGGATGTATGGAAAGTTTGACTCACTTTGGAGAGGCCCTTTTATAATTCATCAGTGCATTGGTGAAAATAGATTTTTACTGAAATATCATGATGGCACACTCTTTTCTCTACCTCAAAATGGGCAGCATCTGAAACATTTCAACTCTTGAAGTGTTAGATCATTGCATCTATATATATGTATATTTTTACAGTTTTTAATTCTATTTTGTTTTGTTTGTTTTCTTTTTGATGCCTTTCATTTCTAGGTAGCATGACTCCATAACCCAATGGTACACATGAAGACACTGGAGATTCTGAATTCTACTTCCTACAATTATTTTTGTAATTGATAGAAGTTCCCCAACTGGAGCCAACGGTTGTTCCCCAAAAATATGACTCATTTTTGGGACAACATTTGAACTATTTTGGTCCTACAGACCAAAATTGTCACTTCCCTTTTCAAAATTTGTCTTGGGCATTCAAATTTCTCATTTTTCAAGCTTCTCAGAAATCTACAGACTCTGCAAGCTTAAATCTATGGACTCTACAGGAAGAGAAAATCTATGGACTCTGCAGGCTTAAATCTAGACTATGTAAGAAGAGAAAATATACAGACTCTACAAGAAGAGAAAATATACAAACTCAGCAAGAAGAGAAAATCTACAGACTTTTCAAACCAAGTTCAATGGGCTTTACAGGTTGATTTTTACAGACTTGATTTCTATGGACTCTGCAAGTAGGTTCATTTCTAAAAGTTCAATGGGCTTCATGGCTTCTGTAGGTGGGTTCAATCAAAAGAATTGATTTCTAACACTTGTTCATTTTTGGGATTGGTTCAGTGCCTTGGTTCAAACAAAAATTTCCATTGGCAAGCATCAGCAGCAAGTTCAACGCATTTGGTTCAACAATTGGTTTAATGTCAAATGGTTCGTCAGTCGGTTCAAGGCTTTGTTTGAACCGTTGAACCAAAACTTGGTTCAAAGATTGGTTGATCATCTTTTGGTTCAACAATTAGTTCATCACTTTAGTTCAATCAAATGAACCATCGGCTTGAACCATTTTGGTTCAAAGCCTTGGTTCAATGAATTGGTTCAACGCAATTGGTTCAACGAAGTGGTTCAATGCTCAGTTCATTTGGTTGGTTCAAAGGCTTGGTTCAACATTTGGTTCAATTAAAGGGATCATCAACTTAGTTCAAAGAAGCCTCTCAAAGAACAAGTGCCCTTGCAGAGGGCACTTGGTCAACGAAAATACCCTTCGAAAGGGTCATTTTCAAAAAGACTAAGGCAAGTCTAAGGCACAATTCCTTCAAACTTTTTGTCCAAAGGAAATCCTCCAGAGAAAAAGTTTGAAAGAATTCTGAGAAGTTACAGGAGTAAATCCTGAAAGAATTCACGTATATGGCAAATGAAACAATTTCCGCAAACTTTTAGTCTGCGGGAAATTTCTGCGCATAATTTGTCCATGGGAATTTATCCGTTGAAATTGTCTGCAGGGATTTGCCTGAGGAAAATAACTACGGGAATTGTCTATAGGAATTTTTGAAAGGCCAATGAAGGACCCCAAAGGGTAGGTGCCCTTGCAGGGGACTCTCAACTGCCAATTTGAAGAATGCTTCCCTAAAGCCGAAGGGTCGCCCGAAGAAGCCTGAAGGTCATTCAAAGACTGCCTGAAGGGTAGATACCCTTTTGGGGGGTTCTTCTCGACCTAAGCAGGTCATTTCATAAGGCTCGAAAGGGCAAGTTCAATCTGGGAAAGTGCCAAATAGAAAAGTTGAAGAAGGACCAAGGGGTGACGCACCTGAAGACATCAAATTCAACATAGCAAACTAGCTGTTGAAAACATAGTGATAGGCATGTGAACGTCAATTTTAAAGCTCATAAAATATCCATTGATCCTTTGAACCTATAGACCTGAATGCTTTCACAGACTTCAAGGCCAAGACCAGCAGAAAGCGAGGAAGGAACATAATAACAAATTGAATCCAAGACTCGATTCAATTAACCAGAAAAGGAGGAACGATGAAGGTAGGATTAGATCGCCAGGTGGACATTGAAAGTTGCAAACTTTCAATAGCGTGACTTGTTTCTCTGCATTGATAAAATCAAAATGGGTAAATGCCCGTAAGTTCCAGCCTATCTTCTTAACAGATTCCAATGCAACATGATGTGTTACTATTCTCGAGTTCTTCTTAAAGAAGATATATAAGGGACTCTCTTCTATTGTAAATGGATCTCTTTTTTGACAATCAGAATGAAACTCTACCCAAATTGAAAGGCACTTCTGAGACTTAGAGCTCAGTTTGGTTATCATATTTTGTTATTGGAATAAGAAAGCAAGTGATTTTTTAGAGATTGTGTTGTGATATCTTTGTTGTTGGGGAAACTATTCTTATGTCTTTTTCTTCAATATATCTTCTATTCCTTTAATTCAATAAGCAAAATTAGTGACATCAGTCAAGAATGTGTCCTAAAGAGTCAACTGTGGAGAGACTTTGTGCCCCCATAATTGCCTTTAGTGTGTTTTCTTTTCATTTATGTGTAAAGGATCTTGGGGCTACTTTGTGCCCTCATTGTCCTTCGTATCTTACTCTTGAGCAATTTAGGTGAATATTTTGTGCTGCATCTTGATTTGTTGGTTATTACATCCTTTGCTACATTTTGTTGTTACTCCCTGGAGTATTCTTGTGGCTTGCTGAATAGTACTTCTGAAAGAAGAGGAGTGCTTTCTGTTATTTTCCTTGAGTTTCTCCTATGATCTGCATGCATCATCTCTGAAAAAGAGAGATGGATGGTTTGTCCTACCCTTGAGTATTATATATATATATATATATATATATATATATATATATATATATATATATATATATATATATATATATATATATATATATGGAACCTCCCCTTGATGAGAGGAGAGATCAGTCTCCTTTTGATGTGGTAAAAACTGCACATTTGGATGACCAGTCTTCCTACTTTGGCTGATCAAACCTATTTTGTTTATCAGTACGCTGATTGACAAAATATTCAACCAACAACACTCATGCTTCAATTCATTGTGATATTCATTCACTTATATTTTAGTTGACTTTCTTATAAACTCAAAGCCCAGTTGTTTTATATGATTTTATAATTTTATAATTCGACATTCTTATACCTATTTTATGGATATGTAAGGCCTTCCACACATTGTATTGCTTTTTCATTGTGTAGATCCCAACTAAATTTGTTTGTGAAAGTCAACCTTGAGATATACGAGTAGGCTTTTTTGGACAAGATTTTTTTTTTTGGTCGGGGTGGGGATGGTGAAAAGAACATGTCTTTGGTTTTTTTTCATATTTGCTTCTACTAATACCTTTTGACAAAAAAATCTTTATAGAACTTAAATAGAAATGTGAATTTTGCAATTAAATTAAATACAAGTGTTATTTTTACAACTAGAATAAGAGAAATGAATGCTATATCCATTAATTTCATTTATTGTCTGTGTTAAAACATAAACGTATAGTGCAAAAAAATTAGAACAAAAATAACAGTTCTTATTTGACACTTGTGTTACAATTCTTTTTTTATAATTATATTAAATACAAGTGTTATTTTTTCCATTAGATTGAGTACAGTGAAAAAATGCTTATGTTTTCCAGCTACACTTACTTGCTTTTCTTAATGTTTCTGGATTTGTATCTTCTATTTCTCTTCAACATATGTAATTTCCAATTCCAAAGACTTTTAGTGATGTATTACTACATATGTTAATTGTCAGGCCATCAACAATGCAACAAGTTTAGTAAATATTTTCAATTACAGGACATAAGAATGCTGCAAGCTTATTCTAAGATAATTCTTAGAATGCCCTACAATAGTAATCAACTTGATATATACATCAACGCAAATGGCACAAACATAAAAAATGTAATAACTGTAAAGATCACTATTGTGACATATGCAGAGAACCAGATTCCTATTTTACCTTCAAAAATTATCTACTTTGGAATTAGTTTCACTTAGTTACTTCTATATACATTTAATGTATGATGATTGTGACTTTACATTTATATTTTTTTCAAGCCGTCTTTAATGATTCGATAACTTGTGGCACAAGTATTTCTAGATGTTTGCTTTAGCTCAAACACATCTCAAATTTCATACATATATAGTGTTTCTATATTTATGAACTGATGTAATTTTAGACTTGGCACAATGAATACCATTTGGATACTTATCACCATCATATCTAACTTGAAACCAACTAGAGTGTCAACATTATTTTAGAAAAGTGTCTTCATTATTAGACTTTATAAAGATTTTAAAAATAATTTTATCCTTTATGTGTTATTTTCCAGGACTCAGATGACTCGTCGATTTTTGTATGATATTTTTATCTCATGTATATTACTGGTATTCAAATAAAAAGTATTCATGTATTTTGTTTGGCTCCGGCCTCGATATTAATTTAATATTTACTATCCTTGAGAATTAACCGTTTGCAATTCCTTCTTAAATTATTTATTTTCCATGTTTTATGAAGGCTAAAAGATTTATTTTAGAAAAAACAATTGTCATGAATATAAAATATGCACATGGTGATGCATATGCTTCTATTTTGAGTGATAATACTAAACCACTCTAATATCATATGCTCACAACCTCTTTAATATTTTATCAGTAAAAAAATCTTGATTTATTTGTCTGCAAGCCTTATCTTTATTCCAAATATACGATTATTCTTTCATAGTAAGAATTAATGAAATAGATATAAGTTGTCAATGCAATAGCCTCTGGATATATTTGTTACATGTTAAGGAAAATTATCCTGAACTAAAAAAAATCGTAATATGAAAAAGTGTTAGCTTATGTTATGTTTGAAGATTTAGAAACATATAATAATAATACTTCATCCATTGTTATATGGATTATATATTATGGATACTAAATATATAAGTCATATTATATATTAAAGATAATAATTATTTTTAACATCTATTAAAGGCATCAAACATATATTACATAAATTTAGTTATAGAACCCATCTTAGTGTTTAAAATTTTATATCATCAATAAGGAACTAATTGATGAGAGGTGTTGGATTTATAACACCCTCAACTAAAGGAAATTATAAGTATAATTTTCTTTTAATTATAAAATTGAAAATGCATAGATGTTATTGAAAGAATTATATAAGTTATTATTTTTTAAGTGCATACAAAGAAATATATGTTGTAATGAATATGTCATGATTAAAAAGAACAGTAAAATATATTGTGATGATATGGAGTAGGATCAGTAAAAAAATATAATAATAAATCTAAAGTCAATATTTTGAATCATATTAAAGTATAAATGCAATTGTTCTTATTGGTTTTATAAACAAGGGCAAATAAAAATCAGCTAAAGTTTTTTGTTTAAATAATAAATTTATAGATTGCAGAATAAATTTATAAATCTTAAAATATTACTAAGAAGACCATGCTTGAGTAATAACACAACAATATTTACATTTGATTGAATTTTATAACAGATCTTGTCTTGAGTTCTTGCTAGCACAATATTGTTTTAATCAATATACATTGCAAGTTTAATCTCACTAACATTATGATTTTATAATTAACTTTACATAATTATAATTATATTTAAACAAAATGACATTGCAAATAATAGTTATAACAAATCAAGTCTACATTCATAAGGACAACTTTTTAATTTCAATTAACAAATTTATTCCTTAACAAAACAAATGTGTATGTTTAAGATACACTATTCTGTTTCCCATTACTCTTCCCACCTACAAAACTTGATACAACACCCTTATTAATTTAAATATTTTTTATCACAATAATAAAAATAAATTTATATAAACACTTTACATACTTCTTTTACAAAGGAAAAAAACGGTAGTACATATCCAAATGATATATGGAATGCATTTGACCTGTATCTTGTTCCTTGCATGTCGCTTCATTCGTCTTATTTTCTACCCTGAATCTTCTCCAACCGTCTTTTGCATGGATAAGTATCTACAGTGACGTGTAAGGTTTCATGTGACACTTTTCCCCAAGTCATTCTTTTGTGCCTACGCGGTTGTTCCTTCCTTCTCTTTTGAATATTATGCTCTTCTACGCAAAACCATCTCCTTCTTATTACACCTCTAATTTGTTTTTGTTTTTTTTCACATACGTGCAACTAAATCATACATGGCCAAAATTCATGGGTTGCTAAACTTTATTCAAAACCTTCACAGTTACTCTGATTTCTTGCGGCCCGTGGATTCTATTTGCATATCAAATCTTCTTTCGTTCAACAACATCTTTATTTATTTTTGAGCACGGGGAAGGGGGATTCTCCAAATCTTTTTCTTCTTCTTTGAATCTTAATTTTCATACTCCATATATTGGGGACGAAGTGGAATTGTTTTAAAAATATTTAAAATCAGTTAAAATTTATTTTTTTCTTTTTTTTAATAATTTAAATTTCTTTGTTTTCTCAAAATTTAGAGTTATTCAACATGTGGCACACCCAGGTGAAATCTATGCTTAACTTTTATCTTTAATGTTTTAGTTTTCTCTTTTTTCCATGAAACGAAAGAATGACAGTGTGATACAAAATTCAATTGTAAATTGCTTCATCTGATAGTTATTATTTATTTGAATTTTTTGTCTATTTATTTTCTTGTGAATTCAATATGTTGATTAGTTTTAAATTTCTAACTAATGTGTTGCATGATCAAATTGTTAATTGTCTCATTTCATTTTTTTTTGTTTTTAAAAAAAAAAAAAATAAAATAAAAAATTTAAATGTTGATTATTTTTTAATTTTGAAATGTGAAATGTGATTTAATTGTCAATTGTCTCATCTCATATTTTTATTAATTGTTTGATTTTCTTCTTATTTTATTTAATAGTGAACTCAATGTATCGATTATTTTTTAATTTCTTAATATGAAACATATATCCATTGTCAAATGTTGTATCCTCATGTTTCTATTTATTATTTGATTTCCTTTCTATTTTTTTTTTATAATAAGCACAACATTGTGGAATCTAGGTAAAATAGATCCAAATAATAATACGAGACAATTCAAGAAATCTTCGGTATTCAAAAAAATGATAGTTGCGAAAATATATTAGAGAAAAAATGATTCTTTAAAGTTTCATACATGGGCAATTAATGAAGGCATTAGTCAAGAAAATGAAACATTAAATGAACAATCTTTAATTTGTTTCATAGACTCAAGTATATAGAGGAAGGGTGAGATAACAAATAAAATTTATGGAGTTGAGGGGGAGGATTCAAGTATATTAAGGAAGGGTGAGATAATAAATAAAATTTACGAAGTGATCAACTATGTGAATTTGGAGACTATTAGTGTAGGTAGAGTTTTATAGGGGAAGAAAATTGCAGACACCTAAATTAATAATTATTATGAAAAAAGTGTATTTCTGACTATTATGTCTATTTCTATAAAATTTTATTGTCCTTCATTTATTATGTGGATGGCCCTCATCTCTTTAGTAAATTATGATTATGAATATTTATATTAAATATTTAAATTAGCAATATGTTCACTTTCATTTTGATCAACCCTTTCAATTTAGTTTTCTCTGCTCTTGAGACAAGACAAGTGCTTTTGAACTATCTCATTCCTTGTTACTATTCAATTTGAATAGCCACGTCCTCCCATCAAATAAAGACCATTTTATTAAACTTAAATTCATCATGGGTAATCTAGCACATTGTGCAATCCCCATCCAAAGGAATTTTAAAATGATCATTATAAAACCACATTTTCAAACCATTA
Source organism: Torreya grandis (assembly GCA_037957365.1). Classification (NCBI taxonomy): domain Eukaryota; kingdom Viridiplantae; phylum Streptophyta; class Pinopsida; order Cupressales; family Taxaceae; genus Torreya; species Torreya grandis. Next base: position 382,326 of record JARHVA010007849.1, read on the forward strand.
TCCACTAGAAGCACATATGATTGAAAAGCACTAGAATATCTAACGGCACATTAAGAGAAAATCACATATTTTTTTCAATTCAGAGTCCACACAACCCTAGTAGACATGAGCTAAGTCATATTACACCTCCAATGTCATAAGTCATTTCTAAATCATGTAATCACACTAATATTGCAACAATATTTAGCATTTTATACAAAAATTTTATACACACCATTGTAGCATGTGAGAACTACATGGAGTTTGATCTCTCTTCATAGTATTGATATGTAGGGAATGCTTAGCACATGGGTTGTTGAGGTCAATCATATATTCAACCACTAAGTCATTTTTTAGTTTTATCTCATTATTAACAATTACCTATTGATATAGTGTGTCAAGTAAAAAATAAGGTACATAATGGATTTTGGATTATATCATGCATCACAAAACATATACACACAATAAAAGATAACTAGACACAAACCCATATTTTCACAGATGGCAAAAAATCTACTGGATGTTAGAGCTTCTTATGGACTACATCATAGAACAACCTTGTCTTACTGGCATGGCTTCATCCAAAGATCAAGTAAATCCATGTCCTTGATTCACATTAAATGAACATAGTCAAAAAATTAGATCTATAGTATATTCATCAGTCTTACAATGTTAGATTCCAACTATGTTTTATCTCTTGGGTACTTTCTGCATTTACTGTCTTTCCAAATATAGTAAATTACAAATTAGTGAATGCTTAATTTATGCATATATATTTTACATCCTGATTTAGCTTAGTTCATTTTATCTAATTAGGATTTATTTTCTCCTATTAACATATTTTTGATAAAACGATTGGTGAACCCACTTATTGATTAACATCATTTACTTGTAACTAGTCATGTTTTTAGGGTTTCTATTTATCATTGTGCTTGCTTTCTTTAATTTTTTTTTTAATGTTTAACAAATGTAAAATCAATAATAAATTGAAAATACTCAGTCAATCTTATTCAATTGATTCATCTATATCTTTAATTAGTTTTCATTCACATGAGGATCCCTTCACATATGCTCCTCATGCATGAAATAATATATCTAATAGGTTCATGATTAATCGCATGCAATATCTTCAAAAACAAGTCCAAGATTTTAATATCAATCTTCAAATAGGGTTTTTTTTATTAATATGGTTTTGGATTAAAATATTTTAAAAATATGGGATATAAAAGCAACAAATTAGGGATAAATGCTCAATGCATTATATACCCTATGGAAACATACACTCAAAAAGGTAAACAAGGGTTAGGGTATATAACTAACTCAAAAGATACAATCTTTAAAAAGCATTCTCATAAAATATTTATGAAATCAATGATATAGATTCAGAGTGATTCACTTCAACTAGAAATTGTGCATTATAAGGGTAATATATATAAGATTGGTGACCAAACTACCAAATTATTTATACCACTATAGATTACAAATGCTTTGATTAAAAGAGTTACGATTGATATTTTTTCAGAATAAAATAATTTTAATATTTCTTTCTTACATTACTTTGTAGTTGGTATGAATATAGTGTAATTATCAAATAAAATAACTACTAAATCATATCTTGATTGTTAGATGACCAATTGGTACTATTTAAATGAATATAATTTTAGGGTTTAAGATAGTGCCTATTGTATTTACATTCATGATTTATTTCAGATCCTACAATTTAATTTTAGGTATACCTTGGATAAGGGACATGGGGGCATCATCTTCTACATTAGACACATGACTTAAATTTATACATGGTGGACATATAGTTACATATCCAACATATAATAATCACTTCAATATTTAGACTCACATAATATTTCTCCTATATATGATAAGTAAATACATGAGCAAGAATAATTTTAAAAGATACAAACTCAATCGTGAAGATAGTTTATAGCTTTACTAGAAGATCCTTCTCGGATTTTACTAAAGTTATTAGAATGTGACCTCATATTACTCCATCCCATCAAAGAGGTTGATTTGAGTAGACCCGTTCCAAAAATATCTGATGAAAATACTTACTATAATTTTCATAGAATACAAGGGCATATTTCTTATAAATGCATCAATTTGAAGCACAAGGTTCAAGATTTGATAGACGAGAGCATCATTGATGCGGATGTATATACAGAACATACAAAGATATAGTCTAGTGAAGTGAATATTCCACAATGTAATTCTTCATTGATTCCTTTTATGATTATGCAAATTAAAAAGTTATAGGTATTAAAGTAGTTGAGAGTGTTACACAAAAAAATTGATACATGTTTCACATGATATATAGGATGTTGCATTAAATGATCAATGTCATGCTACTATGCAACATACACATAACTTCCTCATATAGATAGGGATTTTATTATAACATAAGACCAAATTTCAGCTTCAAACATGAGACCAAATACTATAAAGGTACATTTTTTTAGAGTTCATCAGGTCTATGATCATTCCACGACCTATTTAATATGAGTCCCTCTTAAAACTCATTGCTTAGAATCCTTCTTTCTCTTTTCTAGTTAATATATTCAAATATAAATTTTTTTGAATATTTTAGAAAATTATCAAAACCAGGACCTATGCATGCTTTATTTAGTTCATTTACATCAGTTGATTTATACTTAATATATGTAGTGCTACTCTATGTCCCATTTTATATAAAATATGATTCACAAGAGTACTTGAGTGAGTTTTAGAACATACAAGATATCATTTCTAGATATAATAGTAGGTAGTGATACTATCGTATGCCTATAAATAGTACATAGAAAAAAAAAGATTTATCCTAGATAATAATACATTGTGTTTTTGTATAATTCTAGTTGACTTGTCCTAATGAACACAAGTTCTAATTTTTAGGATTCAAACCAACTATAGGGTCTCTATAGCTTGTTTATAGCACAACAAGTTCACTGGGGGCATCCTCTTACAAATGTTTTATCATTTTATGAGTATCCATATTGTGCATACTTTAGTAGATTACATTGCTATATTTTTTGCTCACTTAATTTCATATTTCTAGATTACAAGATAACTGAGTCATTGAATAGACTAGTGTTACAATTTGTTAATGTTAATTAATTTTACTTATTCATGCATGCTTTTGTTTATTACTTCTTTTACTCATGTTTTATGTGTTTTCATGTTGTTTGGATTTTGGACTTTTGAACATGTCTTTGATTGTGGATCTAAGCTTTCATTATATGTTTCTATACATGTGATTATAAAATTTGAACATGTCCCTTATATGTGTCCCCTTCACCTTCTCTTACATGTTTTGTATTTTTTCTTGTTTGCTCATTATGTGTGTGTATGTGTCATGGCCATGAGTTTGTTTCTTAGTTTTCGATGGCATGGTGGATATCATGCATATTCCTTATTTTTGATACCATGATGGCTATCATACATCCTCCCCAAGTTATTCTAATCAATTTCAGTTATCCTCAACATATGATCACTTATATTTGTGCCTAATTGCTAATATCTAACTTGATAGTGTCACTATGTATGCTTTTTCCACATGCATCCTATACCACTATTTTTCTCAATTTATATATGATGATGTCATGATATTCATGTTATAATTAGTGTTTAGATCTACATTTTTTCATAACTTCTCTTGCAAAACATTTTATTTTTAGTAACTTATTGTGCATGATTCACAACTCATCTCAAAAGAGGGGGTATATTCAGTGGCTTGTATTATAGACCTAGCTACAACAATGCATAAAATAATTATAAATGAGTGGGATATACATAGTTGATCGTGACCCATACTTAGATTATACCCATAAACCAGTTTTTGACAATAACACTTGATTTAAATAAGAGCATAGTCCCACTATATCCAAAACATTAAGACCTTGTCCCAAAAGGTAGAAAACAAAAATAATTAGAAATCATCACAACCACAGTTATTATAAAATAGTTGAAATTAAGTATGCATAATCATTTTGATAAATACTAAGATTTTGCTTAGAATGGAGGCATCATGCATGACATGTGTTCTAAGATTTACACCGATATTTTGCTCAAAAAATCACATGATATTGATCATTTTTTGAATCCATATATAACTATATATTATATAAGGGGAATGTGGGTGGCACATAACTACCACCTTTCTCGATTTTTCACTAGTTTTACAAAAGGAATGGCAACTCATGTCATTATTTATATTGTATACACTAGACTTAATCTATGTTGTTTTTGACTAGTTTTGCATTATAAATGAACACTATTTTATCTATAATAGTTTATTCAAATTTTTTTAGGTATGAAATGATACAGTCAATCACACCTTTACATGTTAAGCACACTTTCTTATCAGGGACGATTTGGGCATGCATAGTCAAATCTATGTATTTTAAATAAAATATAAATCTTAAAAGGTCCTACCCTCTACAATTACTATTTTTACACTAAAAAATAGAATGGTTCATGTTAATAATTAGGTGTATTTGTTCCTTCTTAATGGATCTATAAAAAAAATATAATTACTTTCAGATTTTCATCTTAAGTAAGGACTAATTTATGCATGTTTCATTGTAGGTTTACATGAAGCATAATTCAATGTGTCACCCACATTCAAGGTTGTTCTTCATGGATAAGTTCAGGTATATCTCTTTTATTTTTACTCTAGTTCTTTTACTTTGTTGTATTACAAAAATAAAAAAGGGAAAATGTAAACACATAAATTAACATTTTTTTATAAAACAATGCATTTGTGACCACTTCTCTCATACCTATTTCTAAAATCCTTGACTTCCCTTCTTTCACTTCTTATGCAGGTGACCATTATGTCTTAAGAGTATTTTCATTGTGAATATTTGTATTCAACATCCTAGTAGCTTAAGATCACTTTGAGACTAATCCACACTTTCAATAGAGTTGTCTCTACTCTTCAGACAATACCACTCCTATTCTACTATCTAACTCCCTAGCAATTCTACTAACTACATTCTCACACCAAATAATGGTCATTTTCTCAAATTTAAATTTTCCAAATGCATCATCTCTCACATTTCATAAGCCCCATCTGAAGGAATTATAAAATGATCATTATAAATCCACATTTTCAAGTGATTATCCACTATATGCTCATATGATTGAAAAATCCCAGAATATCTAACTATATAGTGAATGAAAATCACATAGTTTTATCAATTCAGAGTCCACATAACCTAGTGGCCCTAAGATAAGTCTAAGTACACCTTCAATGTCACATGTCATTTTTTAAGCATCTAATCTTATTGGGATTGCACCATCATTTATCCTTTTACACCATTCCATCACACAAAACCATAACATGGGCGAACTGCATGGAGTTTTATCCCTCTTTGGAGTATTGAGGTCCAAACACTCAACATAGAGGGTGTTGAGGTGAAGCAAAAATTCAACCACTAATCTATTTTTTTTTTATTATTAATCATCATTGTCTAATTAGCTAGGATGTTAATTAAATAAGAAGGTTTATAGTGGATTTCATAGTAGAACAAACATCGTAGAACACATATAGTGGACCAACATATGACAACACACAGACCTTGATTTTCACATAGGGGATTCACCCTACAAGATGTTGGCACTCCCTTCAGACTACAACGTGGCATGACCTTGTTTGATTGGCATGGTCTCATCTAGATATCAAGTGAATCCTTGATCGCAATTTATAGTCAACAAATACATCATAAAGTTAGATCTACATCTTTTGTCTCAATCTTTTATTATCAAATTTGAAGTTGTATATATTTGGTACTTTCCGTTTTAACTTAGTTTCAAATATATTAAATTACAAATAAGTGAATGATTAATTTATGCATATATATTTACACCCTAATTTAACTCAATTAATTTCATCTAATTAGGATTTAGGATCTCTTACTTCCAATTTTTTTATATAAAACAAAAACATGATGTCTAAGATGTGTGAAGATTAAGAAACATGAGAGAAATGAAACTCCAAAAATTGAAAATAAATTTTTAATAATTTTTAATCATAAATGGTGAATCAATAAAACTCCAAAGAAAATTTAATACATGTAGCGATATGTTAAAGCCTAAAGTTTTGTCCAAGTGTTTGTAAAAATATTTGCAATCTTATTTTTGCTCTATTATTCAATAAAATGAATGAATCATATTGTTTGAATTTTATTGTGAGTATTTGATGCTACAATAATATCATATAAGGATGATTGTTCATGATTAGATGTATCTTTGTTTTTCTTAAATAAAATATTAATTTCAATTTATTTGTAAGATAAATTTTTGGTATGTTTTTAATTAAAAAAGATTTCTAATTACAAAGAAAATGCTATCATTAATTATATTAATCAAATTCACCTATTTTTTTAAAAAATAGAAAAATAAATATTACCTTTGATGTGAGCATTCTATTATACACATATAATGACTGATTTTAGCATTAAACACATTAAAAAAATCAAGATATACCTTCCATTCATATTGTCAAAGTGGGTAAACTACATTCCCATAAGAAATAGTTCATAGATTATTAATTTGGTGGGACTTTTGCTTCATAAGGAGTGGTGAATCTTCTAGGAGGATATGTTACGTTGATTGAATCATATATTATAATGAAACAATTCCACGCCATAATATGATGACACCAATAGCTTGAAGACTTTTGCAAGAATATATCTTTTTGTACAGTGAAGCTCTAATTCTTTTTCAGTCGTACTACATTGCTTCGACATTGTCAATCCCATTTGACATAGTTGTTCTTGACCTTTTTTATAAAATAAAATATAGTGAATATGAACTGTTATAAAATGAGCCCTTGTGCTTCTTGTAATGCCACGAATGTCGATTACTCATCTTTCACATTTGTATAATAATATATGTTATTCATTCTTTGGATAGTTGTTAATAGAACCATAAAATAACCGTTGAAGCATAAGTCGACCTTTCGAATTGTAGTAACAAACTCTGTATAATATAATCTTTCATATAGAACTCTAGCATGATGGTCTCTCGTATTTATCTTAACTTATAAGCACTCTAATTATATCTACTCTCCTATCAACCTCATACATTTTTCACATAACACACTTTGAATTTAAGTAAATCGTGTTTTAGGGTCCCTTTTAGATCAAAACATTCTTAAAATAATTTTGATATATCTTTCAAACGTAAATAGAACAAACTTTTTAATTTAATAATAATTAAATTATTTACATCGATAAATAAATCTCAAAGGTCATATTAAGTTATATGAAAATTTTCACAAATATTTACAATCACAATCAATTTGCCCTATTTAAATTGAAACATGCGTTTTTAAAGAGATGACACAGCCATTTTAACAGATCTGTCAGTTATAAGTGTATTGCATACATTAAACAAATAGACGGCACAACCCTTTTAACAGATCTGTCAATTATAACAATATATTGCATACATTAAACAAATCACCTGGCATTGTGGATATTAAAAAGATTTCATTTTCATTTTTATAAATAAATAAATAATAAAAAGGAGAAGCATACCAAAACTCTTCAACAGTGAAATGAGCGAAAAACGGTAACTTCTTCGCAATCCTTCCTCCCCTTTCAAAAATCCCGCTTACCGATTTTATAACATTTGTAAGGCTGGAAGTCGACCAATCCCCAGCCTTCAACGCCGTAACAATTACGGTCAACAGCAAAGCAAAACTGCAAAAATTAACAAGCAAAAAAAAATTGTACGCAGAAAAATATGTTAGAACAAATATACAAAGTCAAACATGCATACCATCGTATTTCTAATTTGATGGATGGATGGATTGATTTTTACAGAGTCCTCCTGCTCGATCTTCGTGGCGACTTTATTTTTCCATTGATGAATTGAGATCACTGATTTATAACCAGCAAGAGATTCTTTTTATAACATGGTCTGTACCTTTTTTTTAATAAGAATTGCCAACATTTTCTTGATAATAAATTTAATTAATTTGTGAGTATTGGTCTTAGATTGCATCCATTATTTTCTCCAAAGAAAACAAGATGGAAAAATAGTTTTGTTTTGTTTTTGTTTTTTTTTTAAAAAGTAAGCGCCGGAAGTTAAGAGTTCAGGTGTCAAGGGCTTAATTAGATTAAAATGAGACAAATCAAAAAAATTGAGAGATTTTGGAGGGTTTTCTAGTACACATGGCATGAGACACTGGCATGAATCCATCCTTATAGAGAGATTGTGTGAGTGCGGCGGAGAAGCAATGCAACAAAATTTAACAGAAAAGGTGGGGGTGATAAAACATGATTATCTCCTCGAAAAAACATCCATGTCAGTGCCCCCATTATGCTCGTCTTGAGTCTTTACACCTAGCGTGTTATAAACCAACGAGATAAATTTTAAGATCAAAATAAAATAATTGCCCTAGCTTCCACAAATTGCATAGGCTACGAGCTTAGCAATGGCAATTTTCTAGACAAATGGAGGTACATGTCTTTTAGTCATACCATTTCCTAAATTATATCAATCATAGCATGCACATGGGCCTTTAATTTAATTTTTTTCTAGAAATTTAATGTATTTAAAGAACATCACAATTTTTTGTTTTCTATTCTATGTATTAAATAGAATGGTAAATAAATAGTTTTAAGAGTTTATTTTTTAATTATTATTATTATTTTAATTGTTATAAAAATTGAATAAAATTTTTATAAATTTTAACATTATAAAAAATATTACATTTTATTTGTTTCTTATTTAATATTTATTATTTTACATGATTCTTATAATTATTTATTATGGTAAAAACATGTGTATATATGTATATATATGTATATTATAATTATAATAAATAATGTACAATATATAATAATAATATAAATATAAAATATTATAATATATTTATAATATATAATATTTATATTATTAAATTACTATATGTAATATAATAATATTATTATATACATTAATATTATTACATATTATAATATATAATATTATTATTTTTTAATCATTCAAAAAAATATATCATTCATTTATTTTAATATAATAATAATATTTATTTATCACTCATAAATTATTAGAAAAAAATACATATAATTAATAAAAATTCAATATATAATTTATATTATATTAAATTACATATAATATTATATGTAAATATAAATATTAACTATCTTCAACCCACCACAAGGTGCTGAATTTAATCATCTATACTTCACTTATAGAATAACTGTGAAAATTGAGAGATATAAAACTCATGCAATAACTATTTGACACCATACAAAGTCATTTGTCAATGATGATAGTTCCCCATAATATAATATAAAATAATTTTATTTTCCTTTAAAAACTATTGACAAGCTCATGTACATCAACCAAATATATAAACACACACAATAGAACACCAGCCATGACCATTTCCATCAATACAACACATTTTTCCTTTTATAAAGGATGAAATAAAATCCTTTGAATCATGTTATGTCTCAAACATTAAAACATTCCCAATCTCTTTTTGTAATGTTGAGTATTTTTAGGTATTCTGATAACTTTAAAGAGTATTTTAGTCACATATAGTGATAGGATTTATTTATATTTATCTCACACAAATATTAAGTGCTAGGTGTCATGGGAAAAGTTGATTAATTGTTTGTTTTAAGGTCTCCTTTTAATGAATCTTTATTATATGGATAGACTTCACAATTTTTGATTTATAATATATAAGATGAAATCAACTCATTTTTTATATAAAGAATTGTCTTTTTATGCATCAATTATAGGATCTATGTAATATGTCATGCACTTTTGTTTTAATAAATATTCTCATTTTAACTTATTTTTAAAAAAAATGCACAACCATGAAGGTAAAGATTAAAAACATAATACATTATTGTTCATTGGCAGTAGTATGGCATATTCTTTATCCACTTTCATCTCACTTACGCTCCCATCTTTTTTGGGGTCATCATCTCCATCAACTTAAATAGAGGGAGAGCATGCACTTAAAAGAGACATGCAAATGTATAAATACCATATAGGATATGGAGTGTCACAAATGCCAACGTATGCTTAAATTATGTAAAAAATTCTAATGCAACGGAAACAAGTATATGCAATTTCCCTACACATAGTGTTGCTTAGTGATTCAAAATGAAGACACCTCTAATAAATGATTGATTAAATTTTTGTAGCATTTGAATCAGATTTGTTGACAAAAATTAAATATCTTTTAATACATGATTTATGTGTTTAATAACCTTACCATTTTTAAATTTTTTTTAATTAGCTTATTCAAATATTTCATATTTATATTATTGATAAATACAAGTATCAATCGAGAAAATTGTCAATTTAGTATCCTAAAGTCAATTATTTATTTAAAAATATAATAAAATAAAATAAAAAATTTATTTACAATTTTTATTTAAATATTTTTAAACTATTTTTTATTTTTCATGAACAAAATTTTCAATACAAATTAATCCGTTTATACAGAAATAATAATATTATATTAATTACTTTATCAAAAATAATTTTATGTAATACAAGTTTCATAAAGCAACTTAGTTCCCACTAATAAATGCAACAAATTTATAAATACTGAAGTAGATTTAATGTTACTTCACCCCAATAATCTTTGAAATGTAAATGTACGTACCATTATAAACTAAACTCATCATAAGAGACTTAAGTTGAATTGGAGTTAATTTCTCCACTCATCATGCATGCAAGTAGTTAGCTACAATTGAGCTTTCAGTTAGTTAACAAGCAGTTAGTTAAACTGTTAGAGAATTTGTTAGAGAGTTGAAGTTTGCATGGAAAGACTAAAATTAGTCTTGAGTTTATTTTCTAATAATTGTTTGTATTCAATTCTATTTAAAGACCCTAAGGGTGTACATTGCAAGCAAGGAAAATTGAAGATCAATAAAATCTTTTTATTTCAAGAGATTGTTGTAGCATTTGAGTTTAGTTCTTATTTATTTGTTTAAGTTCTTATTTTTTGTATGCTCTCTTGATTCTGACAAATTAGTATCAAAGCCTGGTTAGGAAAGCAGCCATCAGGGAGGTGACAAGAAGAAAGGAGAACGAAGCAGTCAGGCGCAAGAATTGCCACCAGGCAGCATAGAGATCGACATCGATTGACCCTCAGACTGACATCGGCAGTGTAAATTGAAATCAATAGTTATCCGACTGATCGCAGTAGTATAACCAATGTCGGTGACTGTGTTTCAAAAATAGCAACCAGAAAGCCATTCCAGCGTGAGAAATGGCAGCGAACAACAGTATTTCATAGCCTCAAATCCCTCTTTTCAATGGTAAGAATTATGATTTTTGGGCAATTAAGATGAGAACTTTATTTTGCTCACAAGATGTTTGGGATCTGGTAGAAAGTGGTTTTGTAGAACCGCAAGATGAGGCAGCCCATCTGGCATTAAATCGAGCACAAAAAGATGAGGTTAAAGAGAATAAGAAGAAAGATGCAAAAGCTTTATTTCTTATCCAACAGGCATTGGATGAATCTATATTTTCTAGAGTTGCAGCAATAACAAGATCCAGAGAGGCATGGAAAATCTTGGAAACTACCTATAGAGGTAATACGAAGGTAAAAATTGCTAAATTGAATTCTCTTAGGGCAAATTTTGAAAATTTGCAAATGAATGAATTAGAATCTATAAACCAGTTTATGGGTAAAGTTTTGAATATAGTGAATCAAATTAGATCTAATGGAGAAACTATGATGGATCAGAAGATCATAGAGAAGATACTCAGATGTTTACCCAGTACATTTGATGTAATAGTTGTAGCTATTGAGGAAACCAAGGATTTGGAACAATTATCTATAGATGAATTAATGGGTTCGTTGTTAACACATGAATCTAGAATGAATAGGAATAATATTTCTCTTGAGAATGCCTTCAAGTCATAGGTATCAGTTGGTAGAGGAAGAGGAAGAGCCAGGTCAAGCTTCAGAGGAAGAGGCAGAGGCAGATATGGAAGGAACAATTCAGATGAAGGTGAGAACAGTAATCAAAACTACAATAGTAGAGGACGTGGCAACAATCACTTCCAACAAGGTTCACAGAGGTTTGATAAATCTAATGTTCAATGTTCTTACTGCAAGGAATATGGTCATTATGCAAGTGACTACAGAAGTAAACAAGGATATGTGTACAAGCAGAATACTAATTACACAGGTGAATCTAGTTCTAATCCTAGAAGCTTATTTCTTACTTGTAATGTTACTCAAAAAAAAGTTAGAGATATATGGTTTTTAGATAGTGGATGCAGTAATCATATGACAGGAAATAAAGAATTTTTTGCTAGTCTTGATGATTTTGTAAAATCAAAAGTGAAATTAGGAAATGATATCACAGTAGATGTCATGGGTAAAGGTGTCATAAATGTTTTGGCCAAGAATGGTGAAATAAGGTTTATACCTAATGTTTATTTTGTACCTAGACTAAAACATAAACTTTTGAGTGTTGGTTAGTTAGTGCAGAAAGGTTACAGAATATCCTTTATGGATAATGTTTGCACAATATTGGACAAGTTTCCAAGTTTCCAAGTTGATAGAAAAAGTGGAGATGACCAAGAATCACATGTTCCCTCTTCATATTCAGTGCATCCAAGGAGAAGAGGAAGCACACTTCAAATCCATGTAGCTAGACCAATCATGGTTATGGCACTTAAGGTATGGGCATTTACATTTTGGAGGTTTAAATTTGTTACAGAAGAAAAATATGGTGAAGGGTTTACCACCAATAGAATAGCCAGGAAGTTCATGTGACAGTTATATTCTGGCAAAACATCATAGAGAGAGCTTTCCAGTATGGCTCATATAGAGCTAAGGTAATATTGGAGTTAGTCTATAGTGATTTATGTGGGCCAATGCAAACTCTATCATTTAGAGGTAGTACTTATTTTCTAACCTTCATTGATGACTTTAGTAGAAAGACTTGGATATACTTTCTCAAAAATAAATTTGAAGCCTTTGGAAAGTTTAAAGAATTCAAGGCAATGGTTGAAAAGTAGAGTGGCCATTATATCAAGGTCCTCAGATCAGATAGAGGAGGTGAATATTTGTCTAATCAATTTCAAGATTTTTGCAGATATCATGGAATCAAAAGGCAATTGACTACAAGGTACACACCACATCAGAATGGTGTAGCAGAAAGAAAGAATAGAACAATCATGGAAATGGCAAGAAGCATGTTGAAAGCCAAACACTTGTCAAATGAATATTGGGAAGAATCAGTAGCATGTGCAGTGTATATTCTGAACAAAATCCCAACAAAGAGTATCAGAGATCGAGTTCCACAAGAAGCGTGGAGTGGTAAGAAATATGGTGTATATCATTTCAGAATTTTTGGTTGTGTTGCATATTCTCTTATACCATCTAAATTAAGAAAGAAACTTGATGATAGAGGTGAGAAATGCATTTTTATTGGCTATAGTGAAGACTTAAAAGCTTATAAGTTATATAACCCTATTTCGAAGCAAGTGATTATTAGTGGAGATGTAGAATTCAAGGAAGAAGAAGCATGGGATGGTAGCATCATCATAGTTGGAGCACCAATTCCACAGGATGAAGAAGTTTTTGAAGAACAAAATTTGCAAGGTGGACAATCCTCTCCACAAGCAGGCAAAAACACTCCAGTAAGAACAGCTAGGAGGTTTGAACAAGGTGAATCATCTAGTCATGCATGTCACCCTACTCCAAATTCACAAGTGAAGAATCAGATCCAACTCTTGCTACTTTAAGAGCAAGATTGAAAGGTAAGAAGATGAGAAGTTTAAATGAGATTTATAATCAAGAAGAAGAGAAATTAGATTTGGTTTCAAATTTTGCTCTTTTTACTCATGACCCTATGTATTATGAAGAAGCAGTTAATGAGGAACATTGGCTAAAAGCAATGGATGAAGAGATGAATGCTATTGAAAGGTCTCAAACATGGGATCTAACTATTTTACCTAAAGGTAAGGATTGTATTGGTGTTAAATGGGTTTATAAGACTAAATTTGATGCAAATGGAAATGTTGAAAAGCACAAGGCAAGGTTAGTAGCAAAACGTTTTGCTCAAGAACATGGAATTGACTATAATGAAACATTTGCACCAGTTGCTAAATTGGATACTATTAGAATGGTATTATCAATAGCTGCTCAAAATAATTGGCATGTATATCAAATGGATGTAAAATCTACTTTCTTGAATGGTTTTTTAGATGAGGAAGTGTATGTGAAATAGTCCATAGGTTATGAAGTTCAAGGACATGAAGAAAAAGTTTATAGATTGAAGAAGGCTCTTTATGGTCTTAAGCAAGCACCAAGAGCATGGTATAGTAGGATTGATTCTTATATGATAAACAATGGATTTAGAAGAAGCGATAGTGAGCCTACTTTGTACATAAAATCAACAAAGAATGTCAGATTTTGATTGTGTGTTTATATGTTGATGATTTGATTTTTACTAAAAATTTGTTTGTAGACACTTTTAAATCAGCAATGAAGAAAGAACTTGAAATGATAGATTTGGGATTAATGAAGTATTTTTTGGGTATAGAAGTTGTACAATCAGAGAAAGAAATATTTATCTATCAAACTAAATATGCAAAGGATGTGTTAAAGAGATTTAAGATGTTGAATTGTAAACCAGCACCTACACCAGTTGCTACAGGGACTAAACTTAGCAAAGAAGACCAAGGGTCTAATGTTGATTCTAAAATATTCAAAAGGCTAGTTGGTAGTTTGATGTATCTTACAACTACTAGACCAGATATCAGTTATGGGGTTAGTTTAATCTCAAGATTCATGGAGTCACCGAAAGACTCACATTGGCAAGTTGGTAGAAGGATATTGAGATATGTGGCAGGAACTATAGAATATGGAATTTTATATTCCACAACTAATGATTTTAGTTTGATTGGTTTTACATATAGTGATTTTGCAGGTAGCATTGATGATAGGAAGAGTACTTCTAGATATGCCTTTCTTTTAGGCACAGGTGTGGTCACATGGGCATCCAAAAAACAACCTATAGTGACACTTTCATTAGCTGAAGCAGAGTATGTTGCAGCCATATCAGTAGCATGTCAAGCAACATGGATGAGAAGAATATTGAAATATTTATTACAGGCACAGAAGGAGTCAACACCAATCTTCTGTGATAACAAATCAGCAATAGCTTTATCAAAAAATCATGTGTTTCACAAGAGGAGAAAGCACATTGATAAAAGATTTCACTTTATCAGAGAGTTAGTGAATAATGGAGAAATCCATCTGGACTTCTACAGATTTGAAGATCAATTAGCAGACATATTTACAAAGGCATTACCAAAAGAGACCTTTGATTATTTGAGACAAAATTTAGGCACAGTAAATGCTAAAATTGTAGGTGGTAGAAATTAAGGGGGAGTGTTAGAGACTTAAGTTGAATTGGAGTTAATTTCTCGACTCCTCATGCATGCAAGCAGTTAGCTACAATTGAGCATTCAGTTAGTTAACAAACAGTTAGTTAAACTATTAGAGAATTTGTTAGAGAGTTGTAGTTTGCATGGAAAGACTAAAATTAGTCTTGAGTTTATTTTCTAATTATTGTTTGTATTCAATTCTATTTAAAGACCCTAAGGGCGCACATTGTAAGCAAGGAAAATTGAAGATCAATAAAATCTTTTTCTTTCAAGAGATTGTTGTAGCAATTGAGTTCAGTTCTTATTTATTTGTTTAAGTTCTTGTTTTTTGTATGCTCTCTTGATTCTGACAATATTGAGTTGCTCATAGATGGTATAAAAAATCTACTTTATTTGAGGTATAATCATTGTTGAGTCTATTTTCATCAAATCAGTTTGTATGTCTGAAATTCTGGTGGTTTCCAATTGACTAACATTTATTTTAAATTAGATTAATAGTTACATTTTATTTAATAAATTGAAATCATTTAATTTGTAAATTTAAATCTACAACAAAACATTTTATATAAAATATTAGATAACATAAACACAAATAAGTAATTGAAAAACATATCTATAAAAATATTTAAATAAACAAAATAGAATATTGGTAATGAAAAAATATCATTCTTTTAAGATCAATATCAAGATTTAATAGATCCCTTGCCCTCTATTAAAAAACGTAAAGCTTTTACATAATATAGAATACTTCATTACTATAATATATTCTGCATACACAAAAAAAAAAAAAAATAAACATAAAAAACAATCCTTAATTGTAAGATCAAAATTTTTGTAGCTAACAAATCCCTAACAATCTGTAATCCAAACAACCCAAAAGGAATAAATATATGTTAGAAAATCAATCTTCATATTCTGGTTGAAAATAGCGTAAGATGTCGGTCAAGATCAATACCATAACCAAATGCAATCGTACGAACACACAATTCTGGATGATTGTGTTCAATAGCAATTCCTCCATCATGGCAAGATATGATTACCTTTAGACCTACAAGAATATATTCATGTGCAGCAACTCTTAACACAATTGTGTGAAATAGCAACAATTCTAATAGCATTCAGATTAGGATGCACCAATGCAAGCAATGTTGATATAGGAAATAGTAATCCGGTCAGTAGTAAGTATGAATAAAAAGGTTTATCCTACGACGTGACATATCTTGAGATTGAAAAAATACACTTCACGAAGGATAAAGCCATATAATCGTGACAAACAAACACTGTACGACTACCATGGTACGTTGAAACTCAAGGTTCCTGCCACTTGGGCTAGACCGCGGCTAGTAATGCATAAAGTGAAGGGCTGGATAGATCGACATAAAATGAGCTAGAAAATTAACGTTTTCATTATGACCTAACATACCATTTAATGCATAAAAGAGAGAGAATTAAAATCTGGCATTAATAAATAGTTGTGATGATTAGAAAAATAGTGTTGTCGCATTGGTTGCGGGTAAGTTTTGTAAGTCTCCGTCTTCAATATCAACTTTACAGAATGTCAAAAGTGTGCGACTTGTCCAAAGTTCGTTAATAAAGCGATGAATCTTTCTTCTGTATTTTTCAAACAGAAGAACAAAGGGATGCGTCACTTGCATCAGTATATAGAGATAAATATCCATAATGTAGCTCACAGTGTAGATGCATATTTCCATCAGGATTGGGCCTAACGAAGTATCTGTTTATAAATTGAAGCCTACCATCAAAAGATAAGCAGGGAAATTATATGATTATAGATTGTCGAAAAGTGGAATGCAATTAAACAGATTTTTAAGCAATGGGTGTCCTGCCAATAGAGGTAGAAGGAAACTATCAAATGATATGGAAGAGAATTTACAGAAATATAATGGAAGAAGTGCTAAAAGGAAACTATCAAATGATATAATGAAAAAGTGCTAAAAGGAAACTATCAAATGATATGGAAGAGAATTTACAGAAATATAGAATGTCATTTCTTACGTTTTTTACATATTGGGTATAGGGTTAGTTGATGCAGAATTTGAGGGAGAAGATGCTAGAACATACTATTAATTTGATATGTATATAAATTACAATATTTCAATATAAATCAACTGAACACATTACTAGATTTTGTTGTTTTAGAATATTAACTTCGCGTAACAAATAGTTATAAAAAAAGATAATGAAATTTTTGTACTTGAGAAAAATTGAAATTCTCGGTGTGGAATTTGCTTTTACAAAATAATTAGTTATACGAAGTGAGCGTATTTAAAATAAATTTACAAAAAATATTTGGCTTTATAGGCACAACATAATCTAGATGTTCTTGTATCATGTAGGTCTATGCTTTATTTCACCTCCATAAGATACAGGAAGCAAAGGTTGTTGCATTTAATAGACTTTCTAGGCAGGTATTAGACTATTGATATGATGGGATTTTTTCCCTTTTTAAAAAAAAAAAAATTACAAAAATCATGATAACTATTTCGAGGAAGAACTTACTATTTGCGAATAGATATGATGATATTGTTCAAAAGAAGTGTGACGTTGCCATTTACTTGGAAGCAACTTAGTAGAAATATTGTAGCTAAAATGTCTTGCTTGTATTCACTGAAGGATATTTTAGTTAATTCTGAGAAAATTTCCTCTTGGTATCTTTGATTTAAAGTGTAATTAATTTGTCCATTTTCTATGTGTATAATGCATTGCAGTGCATGTTGGTATGAGTATGTCCAACTCTGTCAATAGTTTGAACAATGTGAAAAAAATATTAGTAAAAGGAGCATTAACAAAGATTGTGTTCGTAAATATTAAAAAATAGATGGAAAGGTGATGCATGAACGCTTTTTGTTTTAATAGACCTTTAATCTGTAAATAATCATTTTTGTCATTCTATGAACTTATTGAAATTCTAAAAATTAAGGAAACATTTATTTTTGTGAACAAGGTAATGAATATGAGATAGTGGCTTACCTCAATATTTATTTTTGCCAAATTTTGTTGATAGTATTTTGTATACTTGTCATTCAATACATCTAAAAAGTTGTTTGACTTGCACGTAGCAAGGGAGTGCCTTTAATGTCATTCCTTACAATGTTTTTGAAAAGCATTATCGGTGTATTTGTTGATGACAATGTTTGATGTTAGGATATAGATGATTGTAGTTGTCATTGATTATAAGCCATGAAATAATTTTTAAATGTTAGTGTATTGAAAAATAGCATACATGTGTATATGTTAAAGTAAAGCAAATGAAATTGTAAGTGACAAATAAGGAGAAATAATATGTTTGAGTGAGTACTTATTATTCCATGTCTTGTTCATTTTCACCATCTTTGGATAAGGTTCATATTGGTTGTATTTTTTTGGTATGTGATCACAATCAAAGAAAATGAACCCATTGCATATGTGTTATTTGATTATACAAGATAATGTATAATGGTATCTAGGTAAGCATGTGTTATTTGAAAATTATTGCAATATTTTCTATGGTGTTTTTTATTTGTAATATAAGGCAACAATCAATATCACCTGTTTCATATTGGCTTCTATATTTATTTTCAAGTATATGATGTGAGTATTGTTTCCAACTGAGTGTTGTAATAATTTTTCAACTAGTTTATTGTTGATGTTGGTAGTTATTGTCATCTGAAAATTTTTGTCAATAAGATATACATGCACTATTTCTATATTTATTGGTGAATTTGTATTTTCTATGAAACCAATGCCATAAATAACCAATACATTGCCTCCAAAAACATTTTCACATTTTATTTTGAGAGGTCAATGATTGAAATTGGTATATATTGTCTTGTGTTTATGCTGCAAGAATGATTTCAAAATGAAAAATTTGTGTACAAACATTTTATGATGGGATATAATGACTACATTTTGAAATGAAAAATCCAAAATAAATTTCAAGTTGTGAAATTACAAGTAAAATGGTTTATTTGTCTATTGTTATTGGCTAGAGTAAGTGATAAAAACAAAAAAAAAAAAAAAAAAAATACCATTTTGGTGTTTCTGGTTCTTCTATTTCAATTTCTTGGATAGTGTGTTTTCCTATTTCCATATTTATTTTCTTGTTTATATTTTGAAAATTAAATGATCATATTTATTTTGGAAATGGTAAGGAGAAAATGGTGATTACAAAAGATAGCACGAGTTTAAACACACACACACACTCGTGCATGCACGCGCGTGTGGGCGTGTTTGCGTGCCTGTGTGTGTGTGTGTGTGTGTGTGTGTGTGTGTGTGTGTGTGTGTGTGTGTGTGTGTGTGTGTGTGTGTGTGTGTGTGTGTGTGTGTGTGTGTGTGTGTGTGTGTGTGTGTGTGACCATATTATTATGTTATGTCTTAAATTTTGATTGTTATGTTCCATTTACTTTTGTATGGTTTGGAAACACTTGCACTTAAAAATATGACAAAAAAAGTCAATTATTTTCAATTTAGTATTAACAAATTCCAATATTTTGTAGAATTTTTCAATAATTCATGTGTATTTATACTTTCAATGCCTAAACGCACTCCATTTTCATTTAGGAGGTGTGTGGAAGAAGCTTCATAATTCCCTGTGTTGGGGTCATCATGTATGTGTGCTTCTATGTACATTGAAAGGGTTACTCTTATCATATTTTGATGTGTTTGTGAAAACTTCCACCTTTTAAGAGTGTCTCAATCCATGTTTATTTTACACCCATTGTATTATATAGTGTATACTTATTATTGTTTACTTATTCATTCATATTCTTCACTCTGTTTATTAAATATTGCCATAAATCTCTTTGAAATAAGTTCTAACTTAAACTATTTACTTTTTTGTATACAATCTTAATGGGCTTGATATTACTTACTTCAAAAATAACATTGCTAAACTTTTAAATTTACAAAAAGTATGTCTTTATTCTTGTAAAATTTACAAATCAAATTGTGCACTATGTTTATATAATGTGAAAATATAATCCTTGCTTTAGAACGTTACACTATCTACAATTACTTTGGTGACTTCTCATATGTACATTTCCTTGTTGGAGGATCATAATATATACTTCCAATATAGGATGTTAATTTCATGAACAATGGTTACCATATTATTCCATGAATTCTATGTTACATTTCCAACTACTTAGTTTTTCCTTTCTACCGGCACACAATTATACTCTCCTAGAAATAAATATGATTAATTATTTAAGTAGTTCATAGGTAAGTTTGAGTGTCATAAAGTCCATTCTGAACTAGTTTGTATGTAAATTTTTATATGTTGGTAACTAATACTATGAATGTTGACTTCTCTAGATTTAATATGGATGATTAAGAATTAGATGATTTCCCAAAACAAATTAATACTAAGAGTGATCAAATTATATGAAATTTTAGATAATACATTTAAAGGTGAATTTGAGTTCAAATATTTCTTGTTGATGATAATCTGTTCTGACATCCATTGTGTTAGGAGAAAGAAGTAAGTAGGAAGTCCTCAATATGTGCACAGGCTTAGTTTATACATTCTCCTCCAATCCTCTGAGATCAAATGAGGGTTTCAAATAGAGTATCAACCATTAGGGATGGTATTCTCACTATTCTGGGATAACCTTTCCCTACTTACGATCAACCAGGGGTGGAATCCCATTACGTAATCAATTCTTTATAAAATAAAGATGTAGATAATGGGACAACACAAGTAATATTATTGATGGTCTGTGTATTTTCCATGCATGATTTTATATTCTTGATACATATGTGAAATGCTCAATATTTACAAACTTTACATGTAAATTTTTATTTGTTACATCTTGTTTAATACTATAGGAGGGGGTGGAGAAGACTGAAGGTGAAGATGATGTTCATGAAGCTCCCAATGATTGTGTCTCATGAGATATATGAGAGCCTTTGGCTGCCCTTAATGTTTGATCACTTCTCATTTTAAAAAATCTTTCTTTCTTCCCTCTTACAATTTTCAACATTAAACTAATTTTGATACACCATCTATTTTTCTTTGTTGTTCTTTTGTGTTCTAGCCTAGCATGGTGGAGCCTTGCCATGTGGATGTCATTGATAGTTGCTTGCATAATGACTTCATCCCTAAAAATATGTGTGTTTGTTGTATTTTCTCTTTCCTTCATCATGATCATACATGTTTGTTGTTTCATATATATTTAGAGTGACACATGTATGTTGACCTTTACAACAAGAGGAGCTAGAGTTAGATAACCTTTATGATTACATCGATGATGGTGTTGATTATAATGATGATAATGATGATGGATAGCTTCTCGATGCCTCACAATTTGAAATGAAGGAGGAACTAAATGTTGTAAGAACATCTTATTATCTTTGAGAATGTTATCTTTTGTTTATTGATTTATGATTATAACCTCACATGCCTTCCTTATTGAATGATAGTATGCAAGAGAGTACATTATCATGGATTTGGGTATTGTGATGCTTAACATTCACCTTTAATTATTGAGGCTATGTGACACATTTAGTGCTAATGTTGGCCATCCATTTTGGTCATGAGTTAGAGTTAACACTAACCATTTTAAAATTCATGGTTGGAAGCCCATTCCAAGGAGACCCACATGGCATGCTAGAAGTGGGAAATGGAAGATGAAAGGAAGAGAAATCATAAAAAGACAAATAAAATGGAGGCCAATAGAGTGACTATTTAAAAACTATAGCATCATAAAGAGAGATAGACTACAAATATCATGGTTATCTAGGGAGAATGTCTCTAAATTATGTTATCTTAGTGACATAGCCTTGAAGGCTATTAGTGATGAGATTATTGCATATGATTCTAGTGAAAATAGGCATGGAGAAAGGAATATTGTATTACGTGAAGGGAATATCATTTACAAATAGAGTGAGAATAAGAATGGGTGGAGTAACAACAATGTGCATGCAATAGTGGACCTCAAATTAGATGCATTCTACTAAATGGTTTTCACAAAATTAAACTTTAGTTAATTTAGCTTACTGAATATTAACATTCATATTTATGTAGCAATCACCATTCAAATTTTAGAGGTATGACCCTCAATCACCTTCTAATGATGATGATCACATTCCTTTAAAGTAAATCCATTTTCAAAATGCTAGAAGTTTTTTTTATGGGACCGTGAAAAATGAAATTGCACATGATAGGTTTCCTTGAAAATTGATATTATAATTCTTACAATGAATATGTCTTTTATGCAATTTTATTTCTTCCCCTATCTTTCATTTAACTCCACCTTTAAGTATTTTGATACTATGGTATATTGTTATTGCAAATAATCTTTAGCTATAGATGAGCTGGCGTGTTCTTATGCATTATGAACCATTTATTGGAGCTATTATAGTCACTTATTATTTACCAAACTGACAAGTATATTCTTCATGTTGTTGTCTTATTATTTATTTTCATTGATATTTCTAACCTTCACATTTTCAAATGGAGGTGGCTTGATGGCAGGGAGACATGCATATGTATGCATTTATTGGTTGACCACTTACACTTGTTTGTCCTTGAAAAGAGGCTTCATGGTCAGGGCATGAACATTGATATTTTCTTGCAACTATTACCTTGTCCATTATTCTTTGTATACATACATTTTAGCATGATATTTATGAAATGTATGATGTGTGGTAAAAAATATTATTTGGAAACAAGATTTCACTACAAGTGTTTCATTTCTAGTTTGTGCTGAATACAAATTTTTTTATTTATGTATGATTAAGTAATAGTTTGGTGGTTAATTTTGCATTTACTAATGTATTTCATGATAGTGCATAGTTAAGTGATGCAATGTTTATCACATGTACTGATGAAATCAGTTTTATGTGTATGGTATGTGATGTTGTCAATAGGTGATCTATCATGTTCACATGTTTGCCTTATTATCCTTTCAAGGTTTCACATGTTGATCATAAAGTGTAGATGTTTGTATGTCTCTATGTTTATTTTCAGTAAACCATGCTAGGAAGGAGTGAAATATAATATTTTTCTACATAACTTGTCTCTTGTACCTTCATTTATCTCTTATAATGTGTTTTTTTGTTCAGGTAACTAACACAACAGATTTTGATGTCTGTGGGTTATAGTTTTAGGCATGTGAGGAGGGTCAAGATAGAATGCAACAGTTCAATGCATCAAAATTACCATGGCATAGGTAAGGAATTACGGTATTCCTTGTTTTTATTTTGTAATTATTTTGGACATTCTTCATTGGACAATGTAACATGCACTATTTTGATTTTAGTTGCCTAATTTTCTCATTTTTCAACAATGGAATAATTTACTATTTTTATTATATTCATTTTAGTTATAAAATTTTGTGTAAAAGTAAATTATTCTTAATCTACAAATTGTAGATGCTCTTAGTTTGTTCGTATTATCAAATAAATCATTAATCTCATGGACCCTCATGTATGCTATATTTGTTTTCTTTGTCTCAACTAAAAAAATGAATGTTATTATTGAATTTCATGTGTATTTCTATAGATGATGTCTAGAATCCTGATGAGAATATAGATTCATAATTACCTGATGACATGGAAGAACTTCTCGCAAGGATGAGATATGAGAATGTAATGGGTGAAGAACATCTTCCTTTTCATATCTCACTAGTGGCTCTTAAAAACAATCAATCGAGAGGGAAAACCATTTTTTGTCTTAGCTTCTTGATAGTGCAAGGATAAAAGTTAAGAATTTGGAAAGTGCACTGGCTTTAAAGAGCAAAGAAGTCAAAAAGTTACATTATATACTTCTCACATTGAGTTATGATTACATGGATTTTGAAATAAAATTTATCAATATAGAAGCTAACCATGTCTACACAAAATCACTCCATTATTCAAAGCTGGAGACTATGAGGATAATGCAATTAAATCACGAAGGCACATTTGCCGTATATGAGGACCAACTATAGATTTTGAAGGGGGAGTATGAGATCTTGTTTGCATAATTTAATGGTATGTCTCCCAATAGCTATGGTATTCCATAGAGAAATAATGATAATTATTTGTGTGCAATGACTTATGTGACTGGTATTTCTTGTATGCTTATGAATTTGGATGGAAAACAAACTAAATACTTATTTAGATTTTATCCTACAAACTCAATGTTTGTTTTCTACCACTTTCTTACTTGACCTTATGTATTTAATTTTTTTATGAATGAATGAGTAATATTTCATCCTTTTTGAATTGATTTTGAACTTGGATCAAGATTTATAGGGTTCAAACTCTTACTACTCTATTTTTTTAGCATACATAGTTAGTACAATCAATTAAAACATGTAAATTAATGCATGAATTAAATTTGAAGATTGGAATAGTTTAAGGATTATTATAATCCTCTATTACAAGTGTCATAATGATGAAATATGTTCCAGGCTTTGTGAAAAATCAAAAAGAAGATCTCAAGCTGAGTGTAACCTAAGAAACCCTAGAACATAGTTTACAAATAGAAAAGAGACATATATTCATTTTTAACTAGTGAAAATCTTCCAAACTTTGGAGAGATATGATATAATGTGTTTAGGATTTATCCCCAATATTATAAAGTGGGGATAGGTATTTTAAAAGAAGAAAAAGGTGACTCTATTCACAATTTATGTAGGTACATGTTAATAGACCGAGGAAAGATTGAGAAATGGTTGTTTAGCAATATATTTTCACTCCAAAATGTGTATAAAAGTGATTTAGTGATATTTTATCACTATATAATGGTTTTATAATTAACTCTAAGTGATTGGAGATTTTATAATGTTCAATAAGTTCATCTATAAGTTGATTGTGTAGAAAGCAAATTAAACCTAGAAGGGAATGAGAATTGAAGGCTTGCTTCATTATTTAACTCTCAATATTTTCCAAAGGTATCTAAATGTTTTATAACACTATATAATTATTTTTTAATATAGATTTTTTCATTTTTTGATTTTTTCCATTCAAAACCTTTTGAAAAGTTGAATTAGACATGCATAGGCCTATAAACTTCTACATTATTTTGGATAGTTTTTTCAAATAAACTAATAAAAAAAATATTAGTTTCTTATTAAATAGATATCTCTAATAATTTATAATGACTATCAAGAAGGTAGAAGATTCAAATCCATTATGCTTAGATGTAGTTACTCTAAAATAGTCTTGTAGTAGTCTTGGAGCAAAGTTAATGTCTTATATCTTAAAGTGACTTGGTGAAAGTTAGAGTTCATAAAAAAAGTTTTTTTTGAAACTAATATTAGTATCTTGAATTATTGAATGATTATCTATAGAAATTGAGTCAAGAAAAGAGATTTTAAAGTTGTAAAGAGTGTACATCAAGATTTAATTCATTCTCCACAATCCAGTTACAGGTTTCGTTAAGAGAATTGAAGCCAAGAAATTTGTATATGAGGTTATATAATTTATTTTCAATATTTCATAGGCCTTGTGAGTTTTTAAGTGAAGAGAGTGAATAGTCTCTTCTTTAAGTGTCACAATCAAGAGTTGAGTGTAGTCAAAGTGAAAGTTGAAGATTTTTGAGAAAGATTCAATTGAATATTGTAGTAAAGAAGACCTATTTGTCATCAGTCTCTCATCAAATTAATTACTATATAATAATTGACAAAGTTTTTGAATGGGTTATTCAGTGAAATTAGGATAAATACATTCTTCTCAACATTAAATAGTGCAGTCGTAAACCTAAGTATTAGTCCATTGTTGACTATTCAAATACTCGTAACATACTATTTGAACAAGAATACAAAGGATAGATCATCCCAAGAAGTATGAAAGTGTAATTAGTCCTTTTTGTTAAATAATAGACATAAAACAAATATATAAACCTAT
Source organism: Torreya grandis (assembly GCA_037957365.1). Lineage (NCBI taxonomy): Eukaryota > Viridiplantae > Streptophyta > Pinopsida > Cupressales > Taxaceae > Torreya > Torreya grandis. Next base: position 408,540 of record JARHVA010007849.1, read on the forward strand.
TATCTTGTACCATAAGCCTAAAAAAGATCATATTTCCTAAAAGAATGTAATCAAAGTTAGAGGAGTAGAACATAGCATTTAAGTAAAAAATAAATAGAGATAGTTATTGTTATTTGAATACCATTTTAAAAATATACTCTTTTGTTGAAGAATTAAGAGATAATTGAGTAGGAAAAATCATTTCAATTTGGTTACATGCAAAATAGAAGGTAGAATGTCATTGATACAAGTTATAATTAAAACTTCAAGCAAGAGACAAACCAAAATGTACTTTCTTTATCCATAAACTAAACATTTTCAAACATAATTGTTTACAACATTATAAATTGTCAATCATGTTGCAATATAAATTGTCAACACTATACACTATAAAGAGCCTCCCATGCCATTAATAGTGTATTATTCACTTTTTGAATAGACATTATCATTTGATGGATTGTATTCTCCATCATTGTCATCATATTGAGTGGACATGTAGAGGTAAAAAGGTTTTATTATTGATATCCCTTATCATAGTTGGAATAGAGGAAAACTGGTGTTGTAGGAGATTGTGTACATCTACCACAACACTACATACAACTAGATTGGACAATGTCTTGACGTATCACAATAATTATTTCAAATGTTGTATAGTTTGAAATGTACCTATAATGGGAGATTCAATCTAATGAACATATTTCATAATTGATCTAGGTGTACATACACATCTGGAACATTTGACACCTTTGATGACAAGAAATTTTCTAGGAAGGGCCTTAAATATGATAGGATGGTGCTAGGAGAATTATAAACATTAGGCAAAACCACATCATTCTCTACACATTCATATGACCAATGTATAAATAAATTAGTATCATTCCTCTTTATCAATAATAGGTACTCATAATTCACAAATGGAATATGGTACCTAGGATATCCCATGTTGTATGGAGTAGAACAATACATCATTGTAAACTGCTAAGATAAATGAAATTTGTAGTGTATTTGAGCCCCCTCTAATTTATGGCAGTGGCCACCACACACGAGTTTTATGTAATTATATCACATTTTAATGTTAGTTTCTTAAGGAAAGATTATTATTTCCAAATGTTTATATATAATTCGTCTCTTATTTCTACAACTCTACCCATATTTTTAATATCGATGACACCTGCCACACAATTAAAAAAATTGTTTAGTGATAATTTCCAAAAAAATCATAAATTCTAGTTAATTATTTGACATATAGTAATAAACATAGTTAAATGTTATGGGTATTTTTGTTTGATTCAGACATAAATTTCAAGTAAATGAAAATCCATTAAAAAAACAACATAAATTTCAAGTAAATGAAAATGCATTACATAAGTGTAGAATAATGAACAAAAATGTATATACATATTTTTAGAAGATTAGGACTTAAAATTACAAGAAACACTAGCATCAATATATCTTTCCTAACTTATCTAATGTAGAGGAAGAGTTTTATCTAAATCAAACTGTAAGTTTTTTGTTTTTACCTAGTCTTCTTATAGCCCTATTTTACTACAAAGCATATTGGTTTGAGAAATAAACAGAGTTTATATGAAAACAAATAATATTTTCACATACCCATTAATCCCTTAAAAATGAACCTAAAGTTTCAAGAAATAACTCTAAAGTGAGGACCATTGATTTGCAAATCCTTCTCTCAATTAGGTCTCTAATAGGCCTGATATAAATGTAATTATAGGTTTCCATACTATATGGTATGGTATGGTTCCAAAAAATTCAAAATATTGTAGATCACATAATGTTACCTCATATTAAAATGTTTGTAGAAGTTTTAAGGCTTGAATTGTCATATAAATGCTTTTGAACTTAAAATTGTTAACTTAAGGTTAAACAAGCTTGAGACAGCCTGAGAGAAGATAGAAGGGGATAATTAGAATTTGAATGGGATTCAAGACAAATTTAGATTAATATAAGGTCCACTCAAACTATCTTAACCTTTACCAGTATGTAATTTCTCAATAACAATCCTCAAAAAATCCTAACAAACAAATTTATACAATTATGGAATTGTCTTAAAGACTATGTGCAACAAAATGGTAGATGTAATAATATTTTACCTTCTAATTGGATTTCTAAGCATTCAATTTGATTATTCTTCTCAGTTTTAGACTCTTTGTAACATACTCAACATTTAAATACTTAAATTGGATTAAAAATTAATGCTCTGCCCTTTTTGGTTCTTGACTATGCTAAAAAATAAAATTCTCAAAACTTGTGTTTATTATCTTTCAATTTAGATCAATAACAAGAACTCACACTTTTACAAATTATATATATATATATATATATATATATATATATATACATATATATACATATATATACATATACATATACATATACATATATATATACATATACATATACATATACATATATATATATACATATATATACATATATATATATATATACATATATATATATATATATATATATATATATATATATATATATATATATGTATGTATATGTATATGTATATATATATATGTATATGTATATGTATATGTATATATATATGTATATGTATATGTATATGTATATGTATATGTATATGTATATATATATATATATATATATATATATACACATATATATATATACATATATATATATATACACACACACACATATATATATACATATATACATATATATATACATATATGTATATATATATATGTATACATATATGTGTATATATATATATATATATATGTATATATATATATATGTATGTATATATATATATATATATATATATATATATATATATATATATATATATATATATATATATATATATATATATATATATATATGTATATATATATATGTATACATATATATATATATATATGTATATATATTCACATATTAGGAATGTTATGGATTCACCAAAATTTATCTTGAAACGTTATTCCATTCATTAATTCTCTTGAAGTAAAAATAGTCATATATAGAATTACAATGCAAACAAGGTGCTTCTCCATTCTAGATTTTTTTTCTCTCTCGATTGATGTTTTCAAGGAATACTTAAAAGGATTAATTTAATTGATAAAGATATAATTTTGAGAAGTAAAGAGTGTACGTGAAGGACTAGAACAAGTAGGAAGGGGTAAAGATTCCATGATAATGTTAGTGTTAACAGACTGCTTATAAAGAATAGAGGTCTATGTATTCTTTGGTTAATTTTATTATATAATAATAAAGGGTGTTTTTGGTTACAATAAATTATGATCAGTGTCTTTTGTCTTTAAAAATATTATTCTATTTTTATAATAATTATTCTACACCCACTTTGATATTTGATGAGCCATAGACATACTTGCTTTGACTAAGGAAAGGCATTTTCTCACTATTTAGTGACACAGTCAGGGTTTTAGGAGGGTTGAAGTGGTCTGAGCCATAAATAAGGCTGGAGTTTAACTCCTTATAATTAACATATCATGTAATATACTCGTAAAACCTCTCAAAGGTGTTAACAAGGTCACAATATCCAAGAAAGGTCCCAAGGGTGTACTTAACTAGATTGAGTTAGTTACTAGAACATGAAAAGAGCTTTCTAAACCCAAGAGAGGATCAAATACATGATGGAAATCATCATTTGACCCTTAATTTATATTTATCAACCTATCATACTCCTTATATCATTATTCTCAAGCCTACTTCCACCTCCAATGAGTTCCTCTTGTGTTAATCCAACATACAAACCTCAAATGGGAGAGACATAGCCATGAAGACAAGGAAATATCATGTTTGGAACATAATATATTTCAGATGGAGTTTAGGATATCTATATATAGTCTCATTGGAATCCTATTAATTTTCCAAAAAGATAAAAAATGTTCATGATGATCTTTAATATTAAATTATAGGAAAAAGAATCTAAAAGCAAAGTTGAGATGGTTTCAAGCCCAGAATAGCACCTACAAGTTTGTACATCAATTATAGAGGTAAATTGTAATATTTATACTAAACATAAAGTTTGAAAGGTCATGAAAGATGTATTAGACATTTAACATGTTTGGGAAAGTGATTGAACCCTTGATATAGGAAATAAATTGTCATAAAAAGTCAATATTCTTTAAGAAAGGTCTAGTAGGTATGTAGAGACCTAAAAATAGAAATTTTGTCTCTAAGCCTAATATTGAATAAACCAATAAATGATATTTGTTTATTACCATTTAATATAGTCTAAATCATCTAAAGAGGACATATAGTAAATGAGAAAACATTTAATGGTCATTATTGACAAGAATTTTAAGGAAACATACATCACTAGTGGACTCTGTTTGGGATCCATTAGTTTAACTGAGCGATCCTTGTCAAAATTTGTGTAGTTACTCCTTGGGGAAGGTCTTTGAACAAGTTATACCATCTCTATAGTGTTCTCAAATATTTTTTAAAGACAAGAAAGGATAGGGGAGTCCATAATGGATTTTGATGCAGGAATATCATAAACTTTATTGTATCATAAATTTGATGTAGAAATGTTTACGGAGGTCCTATTGGTCCTTTTGAAATCAACAAGGACAAAAAATGTCTATTTTATGTCTCTCGGGAAAATATTTCATTTTCCCTCCAAAATGAAAATTTTGAAAATTTAAATTTCATATGAAGGTTTGTAAGGATAATAGCAAGTCTAAGAAATTATGGTCCTCTGAGGAAGAGTCTTAAGATATATATTATCATTAATGAAGGTGATTTTATCTTGTGTAAATTTAAAACACATTAAGTATTATCTAGAAGGTCAATACAATCATGGAGAAGGCAAACAAAAGTATATGATAAGTTAATACTTGGTGGTTGAGAAAGACATGGTCTTATTTCCTATCAAGATCTATGTTTATAATTCAATCCTATCATGGAGGAAATATTATTAAACTTTTTTCACATGTATAAAGATGACAAATAAAAAGTTATTAGGATTTGTTAATCTTCCAGGAAAATGAGATAGTAAATCTATATACAAAATAAGGGTTTATGAATCATTATCTTATGAATAAAAGGTATACTATTGTTTGAAATATTTTATCAATATTAATATTCTATATAAAAAATGGGTTTGATCAAAATTAGATTAATTCATTACTTGGCATGAACCTTTTATAGTTAAAGCTATCAAAAAGACCATATTTTTTGTATTTATAGTGATTGTTTATATGTGTGACTGAATATGATAATTGTAGAAGTTGTGTAAGGTTATTGAGACTATGCTCAAAGTTTTATATTTTAAAAATATTCCATCATCTTTATGAACAATTCAATTGAAGCTTTTGGCCTATTGTTACATGTCAAACCCTATGACTAAGTTTCTAATACAAAAAGGCTTGTAATTTGAAAATGAATTGATGGAATTTAATCAAATTTTTAATAAAGGTAGAATAATATGTTTTCAACTTGTTACAAGTATTATCTTGTCAAAATATATCATATGAATTGAGTAATGAATCATTGAGAGTAAAAATTCTTGTAGGTGTGAAGGATTGAAGAATAGTGACAAGGTTTTTTTAGTGTTTTCTTTGGATACTGAGTTCTAAATATTGAAGTAAAGGTTGGATCACCTCTATATTTTTTTACATATCCGTGGGATAATAGATTAAAAGTTGTGAAGAAGGTATTTTATATATTTGACCTATTGGATGCCTTTAGGCCTAAAGATCTAAAACATAATTGAGGAGTCAAAGTTGAACTGTGGGGAAAAAACCAATATTTATATTAGTTTTTTATAAACATAAATTAATTGTAATAACTAAAATGGGATACAACAATAAAATAATGTAATCAAGGAGCTAAAGATGTGGCTTTAGGGTAACGACACTCTTCCAAGACAACATGAACCTGTTATTATTCTGTTTCAAGGTTTTGGTGATTTCAATCAAGTTTCTTGTTCCTTTTTGACATGGTAGATGTTTGAAATTTTGTAAGTATTACAAAGGTATAATAATATTATCTTATGTTATTCCAATTGCCTTTGTGTCCAATAAGAACTTGGAAGCGCAAATATTGAGGACTGTATGTGGAATACATGTAAGAGTCCATGGAAATAAGGTAGATTTGAAAGGTTTAGGCCTATGTTCTTTGTATATTAAAGTTTGAACCTACTATAAGGTGTGTATATATATATAGATATTGTTGTTCACTAATATAAACTTGAGAAAAGAGGAGGTTTCCATCTTCAAATTCGGTTGCAATCCTTAGAAGATAGAACTAACTCTAATAGACCTATTTTCAAGCTGGATTGTCATTTTAATCTTGGTTGTGATATTCTTCATGAATAGAGAAGCACAAAGAAGATTGAGTTTAAAAACAAAGGAAAGAGCCATATAATATTATTTTAAGGAAGACTAGAAGTATATTGATTGTTTAGGAATTGATTGAAGATGATTCAAAAATGACCACAGTTTTAAGTCTATTTTTTTGTTTAAGTTATTTAAAGTGTCTTATTTTAGAATATAGAGATTAAAGCCAGTAAATAGATAGTGATAAAGAGTAGGCTCATTGGTTTTTAAATATTGATAATAAAAAAGGGTTAAGTGATAACCAAAAAAAGATAGTCAAGTTGCAGGGAAAGATTTTTTTTATGTCAATCAAAAAATGAAGTAGAACCTCAAAAAGTAAGTGGACCATTTACCAGTGTCATCAGATTTGCAATAAATCTGTACCTAAATGGACACCTACAAGACTGTACACAGAGTTTTAAAAAAATATATGAATTATGGCGATTGGATGGGAAACCAAAAAGGTCATGTTAAATTTTTTGTATTACTTAGGAAGAGGATAAACCCTTCAAAGAGGAGTAATTCCCAAACATTGGCAACATAATAAACCTTAAAAACAAAGCACATGCCTGCATACAAAATATGAAAAAAAATGAAAATTTTGTTTGAACATAAAGTTTGAATGTGTGTAACAGGTTTAAGAGACCATGAAATAAGTCCCTATAATGGTTGGATTCATGGAAATAAGGAGGAATCATAAAAAATGAAGCATTAGAGTCAGATTTGCCTAACTGCTCATAAACCCAAGGCATGAGTCAAATCAATTTTCAAGACTCTTGAAGGGTCAAGATCTTTGGAAAACCACTAAAAGACATGATAGGATGTGTTTAACACTTGATTTAATCATTTCCAACCTAAAATATGTAATTTTAAGGTCTTTTTAGCCAAAAACACTCTATCATTCTCTACACATAGGTTTTCCAACCCATGAAGACATCTTCTTCACATGAAAAGCCATCTAAGTAATTGTATCAGGTTAAATGGTTTTAGGAAGGGTTGATAGGGTCTATGCCCTCTAGGGTCTTGAAATTTTTAAACCAATCATTAGGTAGTCCTTTATGAATTATCATTAAGAGATAAATCACTTAAAAAACATAGTTTTACCTTGTGAAGAGCTGAAGAAGACATGGTTTTCACTCATAACTCATACAAGAAGGTTCATAAGACTAAATGTTTATTGAATTTTTTAATAGGGTAACTTCACTTCAAATTTTTGGCATTATTTCATAATTTGAGGCCCTCAACTTTATGATTAATTATTAAGAAGGTAATCATAAGTTCATAAGTTGAGGCATTAGTTCATTAGTCCTATAAGAGATTTAAAGTGAATAAAAGAACCACTTGGTATCAAAGTGGGAGGTTTTGAGCATGACACAAACATCAATGAAAGCAAAATCCAAAGTATTTTTTTCAAATATTGTATTTTTTGGTACCCAACTACATAGAAACGCATTTTCTTAGAGGTAGAAACCCATTTAAGAGATTTTTAAGTTTAGTCTTATGTCATTTGTAGTGAATACTTATTATTAGATGTAGTTAAAGGTGTAAAACTAAAAAAAAAAATCAGTTTCTTGTCAAGTTTTGAATTGTAGCTTGTGAGAAGTTCATTTAGAAGGAAATTTATTACTATAATAAGAATGTAACAAGACAACTAAATTCTTCAAGCAAATTTACATTGTCATATTCTCAATTTTTATTCGTTAGACCTTGATTTTACCTATAAATTTTGCATAGAATATTATTTACTGTTTGGATAAGAAAATAAGAAATCCTCATTACATACACCAATGCATCATATAGACATGTGTTTTATTCCCACTATAGCCCTGGATTTGTGCACATATTCTTATTAATGGTAATGTATGCTTACAATATAAAATATATACTCTAGGAATATACATTTATTTAAATTACCTATATGTTGTAAACTTTATTTTTTTTAGCATGCATGTAAGTTGAGAATAGTATTGAATTTTTGTATTTGAAAGAATGTTAATATTGGAACTTCAGTTGGATACATGACCAAAATTATTCTTTTATTTGTTTATAAAAAAAAAAATGTGACTTATGAATTTTGTTTGACATCAGGGATCTAAATGTTATAAAGAAGATTATAAGACATGAGATATAAAGGTGATAATTGTGAATTTATTAGGGATAATGTAAGTTAAGAATGAATGCATTGGTCTTGTAAGATCAATCTAAAAAGGAATAATCCAAAAAAAGATAGAACATTAAAGTAAGACTTATAGATGGCATACATAATTGTACATGTGAGAGTGTACATACTTTAACTTACTATTTTTAGCTTTAAATATCTCTCACAAAATGGTTTTAGAGATAATACGTTTATGCAATATGTTACCAAATATGGTAAGTCTAAATGAACTATTCACCTTGAAAATATGCTATTTATTTTTCCTTGATTGAAGGTAATAAAAGATTGATTGATCAATTGGTTTCAAATAAACTTGATAATGCATCAAAGAAACATAATTACATCACAAGATATAACAATAGTATATTATCGTCAACTATGCATGTAGTTATTATTATTGTACTATCATTGAAACCTAAAAATGGATGCAATCAAGATGCATTGTCTCTATTATGTCCACCCCTATCTCACTTTAATTACTTGTTAAGATCATAATCCTAGACATATCACTAAAGATTGTTATGAGGGGGTTCAAAAAAGTGTTTTCTACTACAACATGATCTAACGTATTCATCTATTGATGTTTTCTATGAATTCTCTTTATCTATGAGTATAATTTCCATGCCCATCCTTCACTTGTTCGAATGGATGATCCATCAGGTTTTGTGTGTTTGATATTACCCTACTATGTACCTTATCATAACTATCTATCATATAATTTTTTAGGAATCACATAACTTCTATGGTTCTATATACTTCACAACCTTTCTCAAATATCTCTCAGGCTCCACATATCAGGGTGTCAACGTCATCAACTCCAATAGTAGACAAGATTTATTCAAAAAATAAAATCATACACTTAGAAATACCAAAAAATACAAAAAAAATGACTTTAAATAGTTACAAGTCATACTATCAACTTTCCTTAGATATTTTCCAATTTCATCGACCATTTTTGTTGCAACACCTTATATTGCATGATTTGATTATTACGTATCCATAGCTGATACACTATGAATTTTGGTGTTCAAACCTCCTACATCTTTGCCTTCTTCTCCCTCATTTTTAATTTTAACTCCATTTTATATAACTTGGGTAATGAAAATGTATTACACAAATGGGAATCATCTCAAAATTGTCAATGCAAAAACTAGATAGGTGAAGAAAACTTACATTGTACTCTAGATCAATGTTGTTTATGATCTCATTAACACCATACCCTGCATCCTCTACAACTACCTGATTTTTCATCTTTCTCATCAACTTCACCTTGATCACATTCTTTCAAGTGTAACCTTGGAGTGAAAATGAGTAATTACACATCTACATGGATGGCCTTACTTTAAATAGATGATAATGCAATGTTTCATCTTTTGTAATTTATACCCATGTCATACAAGGGTCACTATTGTGGAAGGTAACATGAAAATATGGTATCTTTAAAGCCCATACCCATGAAATATTTTAAATTATCTCTAATTTTAATTTCTTATAGAATCTATTGTCTTTGCATACTTCTAGCCACCAACAATATATGTAAATAGCTATTGTTCATTGGTAAACTAACCAACCGACCTTATGATGTGCAAAAGTATATATTGTGCTTAGGAAATGACATCTCAAAATGGAATGATAAGATTCTATTGCACATTTATTTCTTTCCTAGCATGTGAAAGATCATGGAAACATTGTAACCACATTCCAACCCTATCTACCCAATGTTGTTCCCAGTATTTAAGAAAAGTGTCTTGAGAGGAGAGATACCTTTATACAATTTTTTTGGACTCATTTTTTCTTTGTCTTCATCAACATAGATATGCATTATTCAACCTAACTCATCAAACATAACATTTCTTACATCATCATCTTTCACCTTTAATATCAATTTTTTAACCATGTACGATGAACATGTCAACTGCATAAGTAGAACCCACAGTTGAATGTTTCCCCACATATCACTATAGTTTTGTAAGAGTTAATGATATCAGGTGGGGATGGGGTATATGAACATCTAAATATGAACTACATGATGTATGAAGGAATAATAATGATGCACCTAATATATTTTATCTTTGCACCAGCATTGTCCACCATGAAGACACTAATTGTCCATTCATTATCTTTCAAATGCACTATTTGAAGAAGAATCTGCATCCATTATCTTATATTAGTAGTACATGACTCTAAAATAATGACCCATGTAGTAGGCACACCTTCATGTTTGGAATCAAATACCAACAATGTGTACAATTGGAACTATAAAAAAAATAAAACTCAAATGGAACTAGATGTTTTGATGTATATTATTAACTAATGTTAAAAACATTGGAAACATACCTTCATTACATTCATCCCAAATGTTGAATCCATCATTAATAAGATACACTTCCCAAATATCAAAAACCATTCTAGTTATTATGGGAGTTAGATGCCCAAGATAAAGGGGATTCACCACTCCCCATATATCTCTTCCATGTTGTATACCTCATAGAAAAATAACTTATCAAGATTTACTAGCGCCTACTCTTAAATATTTTTACATCATCAAGACTATACATGCATTTTTCCTCCTTCAACAATCATTCTCTATTGTATATGTCATCCTTGCTCAATAAATCATCCCATTGTGTTTCACTATTAAACATTATAAGTTTCTCATGCACCATATCATAGTGTTTAAGTTGGAAAACATCATCAAACATTCCCAATAATGGTAGCCTATGGACCCATTCATTAAGTTGGGGGTTGATGTAACAAAAAAAAATCTTTCTCTTGAACTATTCATATTATTCACAATGGTAATAGTTGTATTCATTTTTTGTGTGATCTATATGATTGTATGTGAGAAACACATGATCAAGTCTAATGACCATAGATCATGTGCTAAAATGACACCAATAGCTGCACCTAATATGGCTTCGACCCAATTGACTACCCTTTCTAAACTTGGGCATTATAGACTTGTCTTTTGGTGTGCCATTTAATTTTTGAAAAATCATCGAACTCATATGAACACCATTATTTTCATGACTATAGTGAATAAATGAAAAATCATGAAAATTGAAAAAAAACTATACATCAATGGAATAAAAGAGCATCTAAATATTCAAAAATATATAATGTGAGTTGACTTACAATACATATTCACATGTGGCATTGATCCTTCTATGACTTTCAGGAACATGTATTTTCTATTTCTATGTGAATAACAAAAATTTATTGGGAACTACTTACTTATTGATTCAACTTTATCAAAGTCATCAACCTTGTCAGCATTGACGCATGCCAACCACAAGTATTCATCTTTGATGTCAATAAAATTATCCCACTTCATACTGATACAATCAAATGGACCCTTGGATTCTATAGTGCAAGCTACATAATTTCTTCCCACTTATTTTCCATCTATTCTATCCTAAAAGGAGAACATTTCATTCAACCAATTACCAATGGACATTTTTTATTTATTGAATGTTATTTGCCATATATTTCAAAGTATGAATGATAAGGATTGAATAATGCATAAAACACAAGCAAATGGTGGTCAAAACATCATTGAAACAACAACTACAAGTCACCATAATGGATAGTTAGACACACCTAAATAGATTAATATGACAACACCTATTTGGCTACATTTCTTGTACCTCTCATTCAAATATGTTGTTTTGCATGCACTATCCCATTTAACCTATATTAGACCATTCAATTTATAAATCTATTTTATATTTGTCATATGGTATTAGACCATTAAATTTATAGTTATTTTTTTGTTGTTGAATAATGTATCAAGTCATATAAAAATAATTATATTATTATTTATTTTGTTGGTCATATCCTCTCAGAGGATTACCTCCACAACTAGTTTCGTAACCACTAGGATCCACTAGGGGTCCATGTCTCTAGAATTTGAAACCTTAACAATGGTTTCTTCTTGTTTACCTTTAAGGAGTTCTCTGAATCTTAGTTGATTCTTTTAAAGTCTAATGTTTAGTTCCTTCATAACTAGCTCATAATTTTGTTTCCCTATTCCCAAGATTTTAAGATTTCAAATAATAACACCTTTCATGTCCCTATTTGGGTTGAGCTTCCTGATATTCTAGTCCATGTTTGGGATTTATTCCCCAAATCATTGCTCCCATAAGATGTGTGGTTATGATTGAACTAGATAGGTGGTTTTTCCCCTGCCTTAACAAATTAATCTATGTGGAGGTTGACCTCTCTAACGAGCTGAAGGAGTTCATTAAAATCTAGGTTAGGAAGACCCAGTAGTCACAAAAGGTTTTATATTTCAACCTTCCTAACCATTGATTCCATTTTCAAGCCTTAGACCACTGCATCAAGGATTGTCCTCATATGGGTCATCTTAAACCTCCTTAGTCATTTCCTCACTATGAGAAACCAAAACTGATAGATTAGTTACCCCCAAATGGGCATTGGGCCTTAAGCCACAAATCACACCCTCGCTACCACCTCAAGAGGATTCTCCTCTAGTTTCCACATGCTCTTAAGGGAGTTATCTGATTCACCCTTCCAACTTGCCTCCTCTTAATCCATAAAGCATTTCTCTAGCCTCCCAGAACTTTAGGATTCCTATGTGACTAAGGTTCACTTCACTAGTGGCTTCATTCTCCTAGTGGTCTTGCATCCCACATTGTGAGGACACTAACTCTCCTCAGGAAGAACGCGATGCCAAATGTTGTTACATTGTAGGCAATGGAATTTTTCATCCTCACCAACATAATAAATTTCTAACATTATAGGATTTAGAGGACAAGCAAAGGGATCCTAAAATGGATGTTCCCTCCCTATGAATGTTTTATCATGTTTTTAAGGGTTGTTATAGTCTACTCGTAAATACTTTGTGTAAGTCAAATGTCAGTAAATTAGTTTCTTAGACATTCTCTATTTGTAAGAAGTTAAAATTCTTGGCTTTCTCCTGTAGATGTCCCTAAAAAGTATTTGGCATGAAGCAGGACATGGTTGTGCATGTATTTTAGTTACTCCTAAGATCTCATCTGGCATCATTTCCATAGGGGAGGATCCATGACATTAAACAATCTATATTAATCTTAACATTGATGGCCAAAATTTTGGCATCCTCAATGTTTATGTTTCCAATGATGGCCCTAATTTTTCCCTACTCTCATGATCTTTAGTAGATGTGTTACCTCTTGTCATGTGGCTTGCATGCAGTGACTCTAGTAGGATTGAACACCACCAATACAAGGATAGGCCCCCCTCCATACATTGGTGTGTTGGTTAATGCGAGGCTTAGTGAAAATTTAAAAATAAATGAGGGTTGATAGACCCTCTCCTTTGACAATGGTCATTTAATCACACATCATAGTTTATGGGGTCTAATCACCAAACTAGGGATCACCGCATGCTCAAATAAAAATCTTTTTTCTTTTTCCAAAATTGATAGCCAACTTATTAACATCCACTAAAATAATATTTTTGTAGACCACTTGCCCATCTCTTGAAAAGTGGAATGGACTTACAAGTAGTAAATGTGTCATGCAATCAGTTTATTCTCAATAACTCTATCTTGAGTCATCATGGCACCATATGACTCATCCATCAAATATGGGACTTGGCCTTGCAGCCCGCATACACTACCAACTAGATTTAATGGTGGAATGAGGCCATTCTATGCACCACTTCCTTCCTTTGCCATGATGGGGAATATGTTTCCTAGATTCAAAAGTGTTCAGAGGAGGCTACTCTTAAAGAATTCAAACTGGTTTGTACCTCCCTTGAGATTGATCGTTTCAACATACAATTTTAGAGGCTAGTTGCCTCACTCGAACACTACCTCAAGGTGGTGGATAATCATGCATCTAGATGTGCCCATATCCATTCTCAACTGCATTGGCTCAAAGTTGTTGACAAAGCATCCAAGAATTTTTTTAAAGATCTAAAATCCAAGAAAGATTGCAGGTAAATTAAATCCATTCAAGTGGTTTAATCTTGTCTTACCTTTGAGTTTGATATCTCCTCAGTGTTTCTAGAGCACTAAAAATAAGTTTTCCATTCCCAACCTTCTATAACTAAACAATCCCATTCTCTTAAAACTACCTCAATATGGTTCCTTGCAAGCTCAAACCAATGGATCAATAGATCTATGATGCCCCACTCACCCTACAGGAGATTAAAGAGGATTTGAAATATATGAGCAATGACAAATCCCCTAGCCTTAATGGATTCTTTTATGAATTTTATAAAGCCACTTGGGAACACGTTGGCCCTGACTTGATGCAAGTTTATAAAGAAGCCCTACAGAATTAGTCTATTGGACCCATAATAAATCAAGGTAATATCAAATTTATTCCCAAATATGGAGATCATAAGCTTCTCACTAGATATAGGTGAATAATCCTGCTCAATGTCTCTTACAATATTCTCACCAAAGCCCTTGCCAAATGTGTTTGCCTAATCCTACATGCCATTGTTAAACCAAAATAAACATGTTTTATTAGAGGGGTATATATTTTAGATAATCTTATCATGGTTTGGAAGGGCATGACCTACGCCCATTCCTCTCTTTACATAATTATTTTTCTAAAGATGGACTTTGAAAATGCTTATGATAATATTGAGTTTCAAGTTATTCTTTCCATGCTCAAGGATCTTAGATTTGGTCCCTATTTCATCTATGATATGTAGAGATTGCTTCATGATGTCTCTTCCTACCTCACTATTAATGGGAATCAAACCCCAAGGAACAAGTTATAGCATTATATTTGTCAAAGTTATCACCTTGCTCAAGTGCTCTATGTTCTAACCATTGAAGCCTTGGGTTACATTTTGGATTTTAAGGTTCATAGGGGATTTTTCATGGCATTATGTTTCCCAACCACACTACTTAGCTTATCAATGGCCACTTTGCATATGATACCTTTCTCATGCTCAAAGAATAATATGCCACTTTAAATGAGCCTATGCAGTGCCTAGATGCCTTTTGTCTGCCTTTTGGCCCCATCCTTCAATAGAAGAAAACCTAGTTCTTTTAGTAAAAGAAGATGTCGGTGCCTGAGTGGCTTAATAATTCTAATTGGTAGCAAATTGTTTGGTGAAACATTTTAAGTTCTTAGGCATCCCCTTCATTTTTGATAGTCTGTCATCTAAATATTGGTAGTATGTCTCCAATAGGATTGAAAAAAGGATTGAATATTGGATTACTAAGCCCCTTTCTCTAGTAGGAAAGTTCCAGATTTGCACCAAGATTTTGGTAGTTACTCATGTTTACAACTCCTCTTGTTGGGCCCATTCCAAACCCTCTTATGATAATTTAACTCAGATTCTCTAATATTTTCTTTGGGTTAATTCTACAAGATTTGAGGTTTTCATTAGGTGGCCTAGTATATTTGTTGACTTCCTCATGATAAAGGTGGCATGGGCATCACTGACACATATCAATAAAGTATGGGCTTGTGTACTAAATGGGTTATTTAGGATATTGAGGGAAATGAGCCTTGAAAAAAAATCCACCACCATTGTATCTATTTAGGATCTCCCTATGGCAAAACTATGTGGCATAATATTGATTTTCAATCCCTTCTCATCACCAATGTGCCTATTTCTATTACAGGTTCCTTTGTTGTCAAAGTATCTTAAAGGATTTATAAGCAATCAAACCCCATTTGAAGTGGATAGGGGATGGCTTTCGCATAGGGTTATCATTCAATGATCATATTTTATGGTGGTCTTGTATTCTCACTAGCTCTTCTATTCCCCTATAAGTTACATGAACTTAAATCATTATGATTATTTTATAAATGGATTCATACTATCCATGATTTGGTTAGTTCCAAATACTAGATTCCCTAGCCTGATTTAAAAAAATATGTTTCAATTAAATAATGTTGACTTACCTTCCATCCTTTCCATCTAAAAATTATTTACTAATGTTATGCTTCATAAGTTTGGCCTTAGCCTCCTAAGGCATGGTGTAAAGACTAGACATGGAACTATGATATGCATTTCAAAGGCTATTCTCTTAGGGTTCTGTATCAGGGGATGAGTCCTTTCTCCCTCGCTCTTGACAAGCTCAATAGACATTGAGGCCTTCATTCCTCTCCCAATACTTGGCTTTCCTATCTAGAAGATGTGTGACACCCTGATCTAGAGCCCAAGTTGGATCATTTTTTTTGGTGTTTAATCTACTAAGGGCTCTCCCTCATAGAGAGGATACTCCACCTCCACATTCTCCAGCCATTTTTTCCATCTTGGAAGTGGCCATAATCTTTCAAGTATATATTATGAGTTTTTCCTAAAGCTCAATCTACATGGCAATGGATTAACTCCTTATTTTAACACTATCATCTTGATCCTTTCTCTTAGCGATAGGCACTTTTTGGGGACTTATCAAATTGGCTATCTTCTATTTCTTTTCTCTGGTAATTTTTCCATGTTATCATCCTCTTTCAGCTTTGGAAAGCCAAAAATAATGTCATTTTTAATAATGAAGTTTGTGGCATTTCATTTTCTATTAATGAAAATATTGATGTTATTTCATCAGTTTACTTTCAGATCTAGGTTCAGGTTGAGAATGTGGCTCTAGAATTCTAGGAGCTCCTCGACCATTGGGGGAGTTACCCATGCATCATGAGCAAAGTTCTACCAGATGGCCCTCCCTACAGGACCCCACCACCTCCTATAAAGAGGCATAGAAGAATAAATTGATCTCATACTAGGGATCAATTTTCACCTTGCCCTCCCATAGGGGGTGGTTGGATTTCACATGGGAAATGTAATGATAATCTTGCACAAAAATATATAATGAGTTCTATTGTCCCTACATGGCCCATCGATGGTTGGCTAATTATTATTCATGATGACCCCTTGCATGGCTAGACTGCTCTGGAGATCCCAGACGTGGAACCAGCTGCTTGGTTGGTGCTTCCCAAGGAAGACCCTCAACATTTGCCTCTTAGGGTGATGGCTTGTACTTAAAAATATATTTGATTATTTATAGTTACTCTCATCATGTTATTTTTGGTTGTTTGTTAATGTTTTGAGCTAGTTTCTTTTTTTGGCATGGAGCTTGGACTACGATTTGTCTCACCACGTTGCTATGTAACATTCTATATTATATTTTATTTATTTAATGTAATATGAAGCATTCCAATAGTAATGTTGGAATTAATGTACTATTCAAATGTTATCATTTTTTTTGAAATATTTCATGTAGTGATATTGTACAATATTCTATATTTTTATTTATGATTGGCTCAAGTTTTTATTAAATTTTGTATTTTTTATATCACACATTTTCAAAAAAATAATGTGATATTAGGACTATAATTTAATAATTAAATGTAATTTATTTCTAAAAAAATATTATGTTTTTATTCTAACTAATACGTTTAACTAGAATAAAACTAAGATGACTTGTTCTTAACTTATTGTTCTGAAACAACCCAAATAGATAACTCATGCTCTTTCCAAAAAAATAGTTTTATTTTAATTTTTAATGTTACTAGAATTTATTCTATTTGTACAATTTTTCGACCAATTTATTGTATTTATAACTTAATGTTGATTTTATCTCTTCCTTTTTGGGAAAAAATTAATTAATTTGTTATATATATATATATATATATATATATATATATATATATATATATATATATATATATATATATATATATAAATATATATAATGTGATTTTTTCCAATAAATATTATTTATATATTAATATTAATAAAAAATATTAATTTAATTTATTCAAAAAATTTAATAAAAAATTATTGATTTGATTTATTCAAGTTGCTTAATAAAAAATTATTGATTTGATTTATTCAAATTATTTTATATTATTATAAGAGTGGTTATATAAATATAATAATATATTTTTTATATATAACACACTTAGAACTTCAATAAAATTTTATTTTTATATTTTATAACAATTTTATAGTGATTATTTTTTTAAAATATTATTACTTACTAATTTAATAATAAATTTTAATAATTTATTATCTATAATTTTAAATTAATTATTGAAATTAAATAATTATTAGATATTTAAATTATTCATCTTATTTTCATTTTTTATTGAAAACATTTTGTAAAGTATATTATCATATATAAACATATTAATATTAATATATATTTATGAAATCTCAAATGATGATGATTACTTTGAAATGTATACATCTATAATATTAATTTTATTTACATATTATATACTTCATATCCAACAATAATAAGGATTATCAAATTCTAATATACAATCTTTGTGACAGTGAACCATAACTTATACTGCAATTTTTATATAGAGTACATTATAATTTTTATTGTAATTAACACATTAAAACATAGACTAATCACTAGCTATCCTTGATAAGGCTGCTGACAAATCAAACTTGCGACATTTAATAAGAACAGTTTTCAAATTTTCTTGAAGTCCTATTTTCATTATTTTTGCTAATGTAATACAGGCGGAGTATCCACCTGCCGTGCTCATGTTCCTGTGGTGGAATAGGATAATTTTTTCCTTTTTGGGAGCTCTAGGTTTAGTAAGTTTATATGCCTATCTTAGGTTGTAGATTCTACCAAGCTGGTCAAAGAATTTTGATGTATGACTAAATTTTTATTTTAAGTAAAATGGCTATGACCCTCTTCCTTTACTGATTCGATAGATGTTAATAGCTCACAAGATGATCTTATGCTAAGTTATTGGAGTCAAACATAGAAAAATAGGGGAAAATGCACTGTAAATAAACATAGACACACATAACTCAAACATAGAATTGATATATTTCATTAATATACTAACAGATCCAATACAAGTCTTTATCCTCTATGCCAGTACAGATGCATAGTTTTCATTTTCATATTTCCTCTATACAAACTGCAAGATCTTCATTATTGTATATTTCATATATAAAATAGAGTATTTACAAAATTGATTTATATAATAAAGAGTATTTTCCAGCATTCTTTAGAAGTTTCTCAAAACAAATAGAGAGAGAGAAAATGATAATTAATGAATTAATATGTTAGAAGCAAGTGAATAGCTATGAGGAATAAATGAGATAGAATGGTTGCAGAAAAAGGCATGAGAGTAGCTGGGGAAAAATTAAAGGTTTAAATACAAACTAATAAAATGTGCTGTGTTAGAAGGTAAGTGGCAGGGGAGATTAAATAATTTGCTGTTGAGATGGATATATCCACGTCCTCCAACACTCCCCCTTAATCTTCACTTCCATGTATGTTAGTTATGCCCAAGCTTTCTTAAATATGCTCAAACACATTCTTTACAAGAAACTTTGTGAAAATGTCTTCTAATTACTCTTTAGACATTCAAAACTCAAGACATATGTTACCATTGTTCACCAATTCATGAATAAATTGATATTTAATGTCTATGTGCTTGCTACATTTATGAAATACATGGTTTTTAGACAATATAATGGTTGAATTGTTATCACAATATATCTTTGTAGATTTTTCTTGAGTATGCCTCAAATCTAAAAGTATTGTTCTCATTCATACTGCTTGGCAAGCCGTTGATGTTGCTGCAATATGTTTTGCTTCAGCTAATGCGAGTGTCAAAATTAGTTTTTTATTTGATACCCAAGAGATAGTACCTAATCCAAGATGAAAAATATACCCTAAAGTACTATTTATATCATCCATGCTACCTCCCCAATCACTATCTATGTAACTAATCATCTGAAGATGTATAAGTGATCCCATAACTCTTTGTTCCAGCTACATATCTTAGTATTCTTTTTACGGCTTTCCAATGAGACTCTTTTAGATTATGCATGAATCTTAAGAAAAGACTAACTTCAAACATAATGTCTAGTCTTGTGATGGTTAGATACATGAGGCCGCTATCTAATATCTTGAATAAAGTTGCATGAACACATGAACTTTTGTCCTCCTTGCTAAGTTTTAGACCCATTGCAACTGGTGTAAGAGCTAGATTAACATTCAACATCTTGAACCTTTTCAATAAATCATTAGCATACTTTTATTAACATATGCAAATTCTTTTCTTGGATTGATTTACTTCTATGCCAATAAAATATCTCATTAGTCCTGAATCAATCATTTCAAATTCAATTTTCATGGCTTCCTTAAATGATTCAATTGACAAATTTTTGATAAAATTAAGTCATCAACATACAAACATAATCTCAATATTTATCTTTTATTATTCACTTCAACATACAAATTTAGTTCATTGACACATTTACTAAATCCATTATTCATAAAATAGGAATCTATTATGCTATACCAAGTTCTATGAGCTTGTTTCAATCCATATAAGGCCTTTTTTAGCTTGTAGACCTTATGCTATTCTCCTTAAACTTCATAACCAGGTGGTTGTTTTATATAAAATCCTCTTTTAATATGTTATTCAAGAATGTTGATTCGATGTCAATTTGAAAAACCTTCCAACTATTTTAGGCTGCAATAGATAAGACCATTCTAACAATGTCAAGTCTTGTTATTGGTGCAGATGTTTCATTGTAATCTATGTTTGGTAGTTGTGTGAAGTGCTTAGCTACTAATCTTTTTTTATGTTTCTCAACTTTTTCATCTACATTAAACTTTGTTTTTTAGACTCATTTTACTCGAATCATGTCTTATCCTTTAGGAAGCTCAACAAGATCCCAAGTTTGATTAGTTTCAATTGATTGAATTTCTTCATCCATCGCTACAATCCAATTGTCATATTTAATTGCATACTCAAAATCATTCAAACCAGCTTGTGTTAGGAATGCGAAATCCGAACATAAATCCATATTTTCAGATTTTTGTGACTCATCATAAATTAATTTTAGACTATGGGTCTTCGTTGA
Source organism: Torreya grandis (assembly GCA_037957365.1). Taxonomy (NCBI): domain Eukaryota; kingdom Viridiplantae; phylum Streptophyta; class Pinopsida; order Cupressales; family Taxaceae; genus Torreya; species Torreya grandis. The sequence goes on from JARHVA010007849.1 coordinate 429,843, forward strand.
AGTGTTTATAGAAGTGATTGAAGTGTTGGATTAGATGATCCACTATTGTTATTACTAGCTAGAGTAGATGGATTTTGAGTATTTGCTTGTGTATCATCTTCTACCATCTCATTTTCATGTGGTATGCTTACTAAAATTGTATTTGTTTTGTCAATGATTCCATTCCAAGCTTCCTCTTCAACAAATTCTATAACACGGCTGATCATTACCTTCTTTGTGATCAGATTGTATAGATTGTATGCCTTGGATTGTTCATTATATCCCATAAAAATACACTTTTCACCTTTGTCATCCAACTTATTTCTCAACTCTTGTGGTATTAAGAAGTATGTAACACATCCAAAGACTCTCAAATGTGAGACACTATGTTTCTTCTTGCTCCAAACTTCTTGTGGTATCTTATTTATCACTACTTTAGTTGGACACCTATTAAAAATGTATACTACACATGCAACCAATTCAACTAAATATTCATTTGGTAGATTGTTAGCTTTTATCATGCTTCATGTCATTTCCATAATTGTCATATTCTTTTTTTCTCCTATTCCATTTTGTTGAGGTGTATATCTTGTTATGAATTATTTTCTTATTCTATTTGCCTTCCAAAAATTTACAAAATCATTTGATATGTATTCACCACCTTGATCGGTTCTCAATGTTTTATTATAATATCCACTTTTTATTTCAACTTTTGCCTTGAAATACTTGAAAATATCAAACACATCTGATTTGTATTTTAAGAAATACACCCAAGTCATGTGGCTGAAATCATCAAAGAAAGTCAAGAAATATAGATTTGTTCTTATGGATGGTGTTTGCATCAATCCACAAAGATCTAAATGAACTATTTCAAGTCGATGTCTTGCCCTATAAGATTTTCCAACTAGAAATTTTTGTCTATGTTACATTGCAAGTATGCAACTCACATTTTGTCTTAAGTTGCTTTATTGGTGGCAATCCATATACCATTAGCTTTCTATATAACAAATGCAAACCTATAGAGTTTAGATGCCCAAATATTAGGTGTCACAACCGAGATTAATCCTTCAATGAAATTTTTAATGTTGCTTCAGCAATTGTTTGTAATCCTTGAGGTTCTAAACCTATTTCACTTTGGATTTTGAGAGGAAACATTCTATTCCTCATCATCTCAACTTTTACAATCAGCCTATTGCTTGGTTTATTCACCAAAATCACATGTTCACTATTCTCAAAATATATCCTATATCCTTTTTTCACCAATTAACCAATGCTTATGAAACTATGTTGCAAATTAGACACATAGTATACATCAAGGATATGTTTCTTTTCATCTTGTTTTATTATTACATTAATTGATCCTTTCCCCATAACTAAGACTTTGTGATCATTTCATAATTTCACTTTTGATTTTACTCAATCATCTATTATTTCAAAAAACTTCTTAATTCCACACATATGATTACTACACCTGCTATCTAAAAACCATACTTCCTTTGAACTCTCTTGTGCAAAATTACATGTTATCAACATTGTGTTTTGTTCACTAATGTTGGGCTGATTTTTATTTGTAAAATTTATCTTTTATTTATTCATATCATACTGTCTTTTTCTAGATTTAGATGTAAAATGCCTAATTTTTTTACAATAATGACATTGGATATTTGATTTATCATACCTTTCTCCTTGATTATGGCTATGGAAATGATTGCTTCCTCTTCCTCTTGATGATGTGAAAGATGTATGAGTGTTTGATGTTGGTCTGCTTTCAAATTGATGATATTCTCTACCTCTTTTTTGTGAAAAATGACCTCTAGTTTTGATATAATTTGATCTCCCTCTTGTTTTGCTGACTAAAAATTATGTTTTAAATGCATTTTCCAATGAAGATGACCCTAAACGGTTTAGCCTTTACTCATGTGACAACAATGACCCTATTAACTCATCAACTGAAAACTGAGATAAATCTTTAGATTCTTAAATGGCCACTACTCTAAGTCAAATTTTGTATGCAAACTTTTGAATATTTTCTCTACAATCTTATAGTCTTCGATACTCTAACCACAAGTTCTAATTTCATTCACAATGCCCATTACATGTGTAAAAACTGAATATATATTTTTTGATTCCTTTATATGAAAATTCTCAAAATTTCTTCTAAGTATTTGCAATTTAGCAAAATTTAACTTTGCTTGTACCTCAATATGTTATTTGTAGGATTTTCCATGCTTGTTTTGACCTTGTAGCAGCTACAACTCTTAGAAATATTGACCCCTCCATGGATTTCTAGATGAAAAACAATGTTTTAGCATCCTTCTTCTTGTTTTCCTTTAATAAATCCTTCTCTGCTTGTGATAATCCCTAATATTTTTATTGATTTGCTGGCTCAAAAACCCCATTTTCAACTAAATCCCACACATCTTGTGAGCAAAAAAAGGATTTCATCTTTATGTTCCAAAAATCATAATTTTTGCCATTAAAATTTGGTATTTGAGGTTGAGAGATGATTCCACTAATTCCTTCCATAGTTTCAATAGACTAATCCCCTTTTATTTACTTCTATTAATTTATCTTTCCCGCTTTTAATACTTTGAGTCTTATGAGCAACCTCTATTGGAATGAATTACTACAACCCTTCTTTGGAATAATTATAGTTGCCTTTTTTATCTCCTCAGGGTCTTTATTTAGCTTTGATACCAAATTGATATATGTTAACAGCTCACAAGCTGCTCTTATGCTAAGTTATTGGAGTCAAACATAAAAGTAAGGGAGAAATGCACTACAAATAAATAGAGACACATAAAACTCAAACACATAATTGATATATTTCATTAATATACTGATAGATGTAATACAAGTCTTTATCCTCTATGCCAATAGAGGTGCTCAGTTTTCATTTTCATATTTCCTGCATAACAACTATAAGATCTTCACTCCTGTATATTTCATAAATAAAATAGATAATTTACAAAATTAATTTATATAAAATAAGAGTATTTTCCATCATTCCTTATAAGTTTCTCAAAACAACTAGAGAGAGAGACAAAATGGTAAGTAATGGATTTATTTTAATTTTGCAAGATTTGTTTTATATTTTTATGCATGAAAGGAACATATTTTGTAAACAAACATGATTCTAAGGATGTTCAAATTTTATCTAGGTAACACTAATTCTAAGTGACTAAACTTCATCAGGCAAAAAAACCTATTTCCAATAATTTCCCTATCATACGCAGTTTTATGGAAGCATTGGGGGAATAAGTGTCACAACTACATTTACTAGAGCTCAAAAACTGGATTATTTTCCAATCTCTTGGGGACATTGCATCTATAGGTTTTGATTAACTTTTTTTTCATGTTTTTATAATAATGTTGATATAATTTTATTTGGGGTTTATGTAGTAAATTTTTAGTTTGTGTATTTCATTATTTTTAGGGTTGATTACTTGATTTTTTCTAGGATTATACTAATGTCTCTATAATTTTATTTGGGATTCGTGTTGTAAGTCTTTAATTTGTGTGTGTTTTGTGAATCTTTGTAAATAATTATAAATAATTTTCCCTACACAATGCCTCTTTTTTAATGGTAAATCGGTCCCATATTCTCTGAGTTCATGATATTATAGTAAAATGATCTATTTATTTCAATGAAATTCAACAATGTTTTCTAATTACAGTCTAATAATTTCTAATGAAGGATATATTTAATGCTATTAGTTATGCATATTAAAGTTTGTAATTAATAATCAATTTTGTAATATATTTCATTAATTATTCTTAAAATTTATTGAGACTACATGGGTCTAATTTATTTTCACATCGTCAAAACATTATTGATTATACCAAAAAATAAAATATTAAACTTTTATTTAACTATTTTGTTAATACAACAAATGGAAATATGCTAAACTTTTATTTAACTATTTTCCTAATTTAATAAATGGAGACATTGAACGTTATGGTGTAAGTCATTATAACTGTGTACATTATACAAGGGCTATGGTCTATAGAGTGTTGAAATAATTGTCATTGATGTCAAAGGAATTGGAATGCATATGAAAAAAAATGTCAAATGAAATTGTTGCTAGAAGTGAATGGAAGTGTTGCCGAAAGTGAATGGAATTATTGCCGGAAATAAATGGAAATGTTAATGAAATTATCGATGGAAATGTCAATAGTCCCATCTTTTGGTGAAGAGGTGCATCTTGGATGGGATGCATCCCTTAAAGGCTATATAAGGGAGAAGATTTTTAGAACTATTAGAATCATTATATTTGATTGAAGATCATATAAGTGTGAGAGAGAAAGAAGAGAAGAGAAGAGCAAAAAATAAAATAGAATATCACTTAAGAAAATAAGTGTGAAGGGTATATTATTTTAATGAAGAATATCATTTAAGAATTGTGAAAGAGAGGAGAGTAGAAAGTATATAAGAAAATTAGTGAGAGAGAAAGTATAAGAAAAACAAAGCCATCATTCGATTGAAGAAGCAATCACAGATGGTCAAATCAATTTGGCTTGGGGTCGGTACCATACAGTCTAGGGGTTGGTGCTCCTATCAGTTGGTGCTTTGTGAAGGGGATCAGTGTCTCAAATGGGTGGGTGCTCATAAATTAACTGAGTTGTGTAGTGTTCCCCTTGAAATCAAATGCTTGTAATATTTCCACATGTTAAAGGGGAAGAAAGAAAAGAAAAGGGGAACACTATAGCAAGAGGAGAATTGTGGACAACCCTTTGCCATTGATGTCAAAAGAGGAGAATTGAAGATAGGTGGGAGCTCATATACTAATTCATGGGGATTGACATCAATGACAAAAGTGGAAATTATTGAAATAATTGTCATTGATGTCAAAGGTATTATAATGGATAAGAATGGAAATGTCAAACAAAATTATTGCTATAAGTGAATGAAACTATTATCAAAAGTAGATGAAATTGCTACTAGAAGTGAATAGAATTGCTGCCAGAAGTGAATAGAAATGTTGATGGAAATGTTAATGGAATTATCGACAAAAATTTTAACGATTACATTTTTTGGTGAAGATGTGCCTCTTGGATGGGATGCATCCCTTAAACGCTATATAAGGGAGAAGAGATGTGTAAATATTACAAGCTTTCAATTTGATTTAAGATCATATAAGTGTGAGATAGAAGGAAGAAAAGAAAAGAGCAAAAAATGAAATAAAATATATCTTAAGAAATGAAGTGTGAAGGGTAGATTTATTTTAATAAATAATATCATTTGAGAATTGTGAAAGAGAATAGATGAGAAAGTATATAATAAAATGAGTGAGAGAGAAAGTGTAAGAGAAGCAAATCCATCATTCAATTGAAAATCAATCACAGGCGGTGGAATCAATTTGGTTTGGGTCGGTACCTCATAGTGTAGGGGTTGGTGCTCATGAATTGGTTGGGTTGGTGCTTCATGAAGGAGATCGGTGTCTCTAGTGGGTGGATTTCTCACAAATTGACTAAGTTGGCACTTGGTTTGGGGATTGGTTTCTCCAATAAGTTGGTGCCTACAAATATTGTAAAAAAGTTATATATATATATATATATATATATATATATATATATATATATCTGTGTGTGTATATGTGTATATGTATATGTACACACACATAGATATATGTGTGTGTGTGTGTGTGTGTGTACACACACACACACACACACACACACACACACACATATGTATGTGTATATGTATATGTATGTATGTGTATATGTATATGTATGTATATGTATATGTATATGTATATATATGTATATATATAATCAATATTTTGTCATGGTTTTCTCTTGAAAGGGTTTCCACATAAATCTTCTATTCTCTTGTGTTGTTAATTGCTATATCTTAAATGTTTATGGTTATTTTAGTTGATTAAATTTAAAAATATTAAAAGATTATGTTATACTGATTCATGCCCCCGTCTGAGTATAAGTATGTGCTTAACAATCAGTATTATAGTAGTTTCTTTTGAACATAGTCTAACCACTAAAAGATAAATCTCAAAAGCACAAGATGACTAAGTGTAGAAACCCCTGTTTCCCCTGAATTCTGGAACTGTATATTTTTTGACTATTTTTTGTGTATTTTGATTTTTTTGGTGTTTTTGCATGAAATAAAAAAGAGTGCGATTTTGCCAGATAAATTCAAATAAATAAATAAGTAAATAGCAGTGTATTCTTTCAAATAACTAATCTTTGATCTTAATATTCACTTCAGATGATTACAATAAAGATCTCTTGCACACATACAAAATAATATAAAATATTGTTAAAAACCTAATTTTTTCCATCAAACCTTAGATCTGGTACAGCCGGTATGGCTGCAATAAATACTCCATTCTCCACACTTTTGAAGGTACAAAAAGATGATAGAAGTGTAGGCGCTCAAAAGGGTATTTTCAATTTTTTCAAAAAGAAGGCGTTTTGCCCTAGGAGAGAGAAAACACCCCTGCTGTAACTATAGGCCTGGTACAATACCGTATGGATTCCATACGGCGGCAAAAAAAATAGTATGGCCTGGTATGACTGTACTCCAGAACCCTAAAAAATTGTGCCACAACCTTGAATCTTGTTTTGGATAATTTTTGGATCAAACTCTAATGTAAAAAATACCTATGAACCCCTGTGATAACCTTTGTGTGAAGTTATCTCTCAACTGGCAATAGATCAGTTGATATCTCACAACCTCTTAATTGCACACACTAAAGATTGCACGTTCTCCATTGCAAAGAATCCTGGAAACCCTTGGCTCAATCTTCTCAGAAAAAAAACTTAGCAAAAATGTGTCTTCAACATGAATAATGGCACTCCTCCCAATGAGAAACCCTTATATCCTCTAAAAGGTGCGCTTTGCCCTAATTAGGGTTTCTCAATTAAAAATTAGGGTTTTCTTTTTCTTTTAATTTTCCCATAGTCTAAGACAATTTTAATTATAAAATATAATTAAAATGGCCCCCTTCAATATGAGCGCCCCCTTGGGTCAAAATACCTAAGGCATTAAATTCTGCCAAATAATTAATATTTAATTAAATCAATCAAATATTAATATCTCCCTCAATACACGTCCGATCTTCGAACTGTCTAAAGCTGGTGAACCAGGGAGTGATTCCGCACATGACCATACCAAAACAAGGGTGCTCTGCTACATGTCAAATATCCCTAAAAAATAGGAGCTCAGGTAAAAGTGTCCGAAAAAACTCGAACGAAAGCCAACTGAAAAATTTCTGCTAGTCGAAGCCAAGCCAAGCTCCATCATGACCCTCTATCCATCCTATCAGCCTATGAGGGTCGTATAATAGGCTAATCCTTTGACGAATTGATGCTCATGAAAATGGGGACATTACAGTCCGCCCTCCCTGAAATTGCTTGTCCCCAAGCAATCTCAAATGCCAAGAAAACTCTACTTCACTTGGGTCCCAAATGACTCTGTAGAGTGCCCGAAAAGATACTGAATCATGCTCAGCACTGTTGTGAACCACTATCATGACGAAAAGCAATCTAGCATATAAAATGATCCCTGTGTCCCAATACAGTCTGTATACACATTCATGTACCAAATCCCCCTGGATGTGATAACTTATCAAGCCATCATACCTGCTAACACCATAACCATCATGTAACCATGTATCCATATGAAATACCTGTGATATAGGAGTAGCAATCCTTAGCAGATTCGTATCAGCATGATGGATAGCTAACTTGCAGGCTCTAGTTCCAATTGCTTTATCTGCCTTGGGTGTCTTGACACAATGTGGTGTCGCGTGAAACAAGCCCTTAGAGAGTATCTCTGTAGCTTCCCCAACTTGGTAGGCTATGCTATTTTCTCCATAAATTACTTTGACAATTGCATCATACGGGTTTTGATATAAAGCCCAGCCGTAGTATCAGGACAAGCTATTTCTGAGTCGCCATTCATATACATCGCAGAAGTAAGACCTGTCAAAGAACCATGGTCTGTATGCCACCCACACCAGGGCATGTTACTGCTGACCTGATCATTGTCACTCAGATTGACTGGAAAATAATGAAGTAGACGACCCTTGTGGCACAAAGACCGACCAAGTATATCTTCCAAGCTCGGAGCATTACAATTTTGTTTTGCAACGTATTTATCACAATGATATGCCAACAGCAATCCCACATTAAATATCAATCTTCCAAGATCCTTGAATGCAGGTTCAAGCTCAGGCAGTCTGCTATTGGGCCACACATTTTGTCGGCAATACGACGGATACCTTTGGACAAAAGCTTCAACATTGGTAGGTATGTCTACAATTGGATTTGCATAAAACGATCCTTTAAACTTACCTGATTTTTTTCCATTAGTTTTAAACCCAACTGTATAATCTGCCTTAATAGGATGCCGTCCACCAGTTATGATCAGGTCTGTTTTACGATCAAGGTACATTCGGACAGGACGCTTCAGCTTGTACGCAGCCAATGCACATGTAACAGCAAGCTTGTTTTCAGCTCCATCTAATTGTCGCTGAAGAGACATCAATGTCCCATACTTGAGCTCAGCTGCCCGATTTAAGTCATAATCACGTTCAGCCGCCTGCATCTCCAAATTGACCCTGCCCACCTCTTCTTTGATGGACTGGATGTGAGTCATCAGTGATTTCTCTTTTTCCCATTCCTTTGGCGGCATATCTTTGGACAGTCCTTGGTCCTGAAGATGCTCCTCCTCTATGGGACTTTTCTCGTATCTTTTTGATTGAGTTCTGTTGTGTGATCTTGTTCCAATTGGGACTGTATTTGCACCTGTTGGCTTAAATTTATGGTTGCTACCAGAGTAAGATGGTTTGCATTCATCTTGTTATCTTTTGGGAAGTTTAAGCCAGACAGGACTTGCCAAATTACCAGCACTAGAAGGCTCTTTAGTACTATCATGACCTATGTGCTCCTGCTCTAACACATTTTTGTTTAAATTTCTGTCCTCACTTTGTCTTCTGCTAATAATCATTTCATCCTGACCATCCTTTTCGGATTTTGGTCTGTTGGATGTATCTGAAGCAGATGGAATATAGGGAACACAATTTTCAGACCTTCTGCCTGCATTCAATGTACTTTTGGACCTATTTCTGCCAGAATAAATGGCCTGGTGTGCATCATCATCGTAGTCATCAACTACTGGCCGAGTAGCGGCAGAAGAATAGTAATTGCTTTTATTTCAGGAACTGTGAAACATTGACCTCTTTGAATGTGTTTCAATTCCCTCATAATATTCTTGTTTAACATGTAGATTTCTGTTTTTAAGATCGGCGCTAAATTCGCTCTCTTCTGCATTATCATTGTAGTCTTCCAAGTGTTGTTGACCATACTTATATGCCTGAAATTGCTTTGCTCTCGCTAAAGAAACTGGATCCTCCTTAGTTTCTTCACCATTCAAATTTATACCAACTTTCTGACTTGAGGTAACCCATGTAAAACCTGAACCAGGGTGGGAGACACTGGTTTTCTCATCTTTTCTTGTTCTTGAACTTTTGATGCTACAGGCTTCCCCCATCTTTGCAGAACTATTATCTTCACAATTGTTGCCTAATATACAAACTGACCTTGCAAGAGCAACTTCAATAGCTTCATCAAGCTCACTTTCCAAATCAGCCTCCCTCGAAGACTTTCCAGACTGGGTGGATTCTTTTATAAGTGGTTTGTGTTTGACAAGACTTACAGCAGCTTTTCCTGCTTCAGTTGCATGAGCTGCCGACTCGAAAGCTGCCTGAGCTGTTATAGGAACCTTGTCAGTTTTTGTGAATTCGGTAATACTATGATAGTCATCATTTGAGCTTGGAAATTCTTGAGATCCGAGCCTAGGCTTCACTGTTTCGGTGCTTGCACGGTAATCAATCTTGTCAACCTTCCTGAGCCTGTTGTATGGATCTTTAGAAATTTTGGACTTAATTGTACCTGCTAGTCTTGAACTCTCAACTGGATTTGCTCTAACTGGGATGTGAGAAGCATAAAGATGGGATGAATCACACTTTTCATCATCATGCAGTCTTGTGCGTCCCTGGCTGGTAGAATATACCAATTTTTTTTTTTCATTTTGTGACTCAGGATAAGGAGAAGGTAAGGGGCAGAAACTTGGAGTTGATTGAGATACAGAAGCTGGCTGTACAACATTTCTAATTGAAGAGCAATTATTTGATTCAATGAAACCTTCCAAATTTTCTAAAACTGAAACTTGCCTTGCACCATTAGAATCGTTTTGGTTCACCTGGCTTTCTACAAAATGCTGAGGTCCATCCTGATGTGTCTTATGCCCAATATCTTCCCTAAAACTCTGATTTTTGCTTTCCATAGGATCAGCTAAAAGCTGGTCACTAGCTGATGAAAAATCATGGTAAAGATTTCTAGATACTTCCCCTGTAGAGACCTTTTGTTTCTCCTTTTTGTTTTGTGATGTGGACCCTTTAAAAATGGATGTCATATACTGTGCTAATTTGCCTTCGATTGTAGGGTGTGAAAGCAATTCATTCATCCTCTTCTGGTTTTCAACCAACTTATTCAAACCTTGTTTAAGCTTCTCCATAGCCTTGTCCCACTGTTTCTGAGTACTTGAAGTAACCATGATTAACTAGCTGATTCAATGTCCAATCTACCCAACAGGATCGCAGGACAAAAGCTCTGATACCACTGTAGAAACCCCTATTTCCTTTGAATTCTAGAACTGTATATTTTTTGACTATTTTTTGTGTATTTTGATTTTTTTGGTATTTTTGCATGAAATAAAAAAGAGTGCGATTTTGCCAGATAAATTCAAATAAATAAATAAGTAAATAGCAGTGTATTCTTTCAAATAACTAATATCTGATCTTAATATTCACTTCAGATGATTACAATAAACATCTCTTGCACACATACAAAATAATATAAAATATTGTTAAAAACTTGATTTTTTCCAACAAACCCTAGATCTGGTACAGCGAGTACGGCTGCAATAAATACTCCGTTCTTTGCACTTCTAAAGGTACAAAAAGATGATAGAAGTGTAGGCGCTCAAAAGGGTATTTTCAGTTTTTCCAAAAAGAAGGCATTTTGCCCTAAGAGAGAAAATGCCCCTGTTGTAACTGTACAGCGTGGTACAGTACCATACAGATTCTGTACGGTGACAAAAAAATAGTACAGCCTGGTACGGCTATACTCTAGAACCCTATAAAATTGTACCACAACCTTGAATCTTGTTCTGGATAATTTTTGGATCAAATCCTAATGTAAAAAATGCCTATGAACCCTTGTGATAACCTCTGTGTGAAGTTATCTCTCAACTAGCAATAGATCAGCTGATATCTCACAACCTCTTAATTGCACACACTGAAGATAGCACATTCTCCAATACAAATAATACTAGAAACCCTTGGCTCAGTCTTCTCAAAAGAAACACTTAGCAAAAATTTGTTTTCAACATGAATAATGGCGCTCCTCCTAATGAGAAACCCTTATATCCTCTAAAAGGTGCGCTTTGCTCTAATTAGGGTTTCTCAATTACAAATTAGGGTTTTCTTTTTCTTTCAATTTTCCCATAGTCTAAGACAATTTTAATTATAAAATATAATTAAAATGGCCCCCTTCAATATGAGCGCCCCCTTGGGTCAAAATGCCTAAGGCATTAAATTCTGCCAAATAATTAATATTTAACTAAATCAATCAAATATTAATATCTCCCTCAATACACGTCCGATCCTCAAACTGTCTGAAGCTAGTGAACCAAGGAGTGATTCCGCACATGACCATACCAAAACAAGGGTGCTCTGCTGCATGTCAATATCCCTAAAAAATAGGAGCTCAGGCAAAAGTGTCTGAAAAAACATGAATGAAAGCCAACTGGAAAATTTTTGCTAGTCGAAGCTAAGCCAAGCTCCATCATGACCCTCTATCCATCCTATCAGCCTACGAGGGTCACATAATAGGCTAATCCTTCGACAAATTGATGCTCATGAAAATGGGGACATTACACTAAGCGGCTAAGGAAGGAGAATCAAGAGTTGAAATATGTGGTCAAAGATCTTAAGGAACATTTATGTATCTTAGATTCTATGTTATCTTTAGAAGCAAAATAAGATAAGATATCTATTTAGGATCTTAATAATCAACTAGAGGTTGCATATTCAAGTTTTAAATCAAGAGAAGAAGGGTGAAATCATTTGAAGGATGACTTACGTTCTTTGAAGGATAAAGATGAGATGCTCATAGTCAAGGTTAAGAAATATCATGAGATATCAATCCAAGATAAGAAGGATGTAAGTTTGAATGGAAAACTGAAGAAGCTAATCAGATAGCCTAATGCTTTTAGGTTTTTTAATTCTTTTCATGGATATTATTTTGTTTGTCATTATGTTGGTCATAGGGCATGAGACTGTTTGAGGAGAATCAATCAATCAAAGAAATATCTCAGTCATCTTCAAGCAAAAGGTATAAGAAATTTTGCTTGCTTTTAGTGTCATAAGGTTAGCCATATTGCTAAATTATGTCCAAGTGGAGTAAAGATATCCTTAAGGTATGTCAAAGGATATGGATCCCTTACAAGATATGAGAAGGGCCAAACTCATATTTGGAGACCTAAGACAATAAAGGTTGATCAAATTGACTCTAAGACTGAGAATGGATTACTTTTTATAGTACAGAAAGAATCAGATAAGAAGGACTATTTGGAACTTTTGTTATCAAGAGTTTTAGAAAAGATAGTGAATACTAGTCATAAGCAGCCTACAGATCAAAGATAATCTCTTATTACATTTGATCATGAGCCTTGTCAAGATTCTATATTGTTAGACTCTAATGATAGTGAATTAGAAGTTAAGATAGTTACAAGAGTTGAGAAGATGAACAACATCATGAATGTTGAGTTTAGTGAGTCAAAGAAGTTAGACATGACTAAATGGATTCTAAGAGAAATAAATTAGTCTTATGGATGCAAGAAGATCAAAAAAGTAACAAAGGAGATGTGGTCATATCTTGGGTTCACTTTGTTCTAGAACCCTTTATGTGGGATGTCTCTTCTAGGCTTCAAGGAGAAACTTTATAGAAAGAGGAAGCATGGTGTATGCTTGTTGGGTTTTGGTTGTGTTGCATGATAAAAAAGTCATGAAGGTAAGTCTAGTTGCTTTGAGCATTTTCCTGATGATTAAATTAGTAGTAGTGGTGAGATTCATATCATAAGGTGTATTGATCTTTGAAAGAGGACTCTTGAATCCAAAAAGTTTAGAGATTGAAATGAATTTGGAAGATTATGCAAGGGTGAAGGTGTATTCAAATAAGGTATGTTAATATTGTGCATGTTTTGGTTGCTATATTTTGGTTTGTGGCTTCAAGTGGTGTGATTAGGAGGAGCATGGAGTTAGGGGGAGATAACTCAAGTCCCTTGAGAAGAATGTGAAGTATGGACTTGTTTCTAATGTGAGATGAGTCAAGGAACAACTCTATGAGTAGTTTATCAGGTTAAAAGATCAAGAAGGCTATATATGGTTGAACTTGTGAGATTTTGTATAACCCTTTTCCCTTGATGTCAAAGCGGGGTGGAGAGAAAATAAAAGGGGATCACTACATCAAGAGGAGAATCATGGACAACCCTTTGCCATTGATGTCAAAGGGGGATAATTGAAGATAGTGGGAGTTTATATAGTAATTCATGGGGATTGCCATCAATGATAAAAGGGGGAGATTATTGAAATAATTGTCATTGATGTCAAAGGAATTGTAATGGATATGAATGAAAATGTCAAACAAAATTATTGTTGAAAGTGAATGGAAGTTTTGCTGAAAGTGAATGGAATTGTTTCTAGAAGTGAATGGAATTATTGTTGGAAGTGAACAAAAATGTCAACGGAAATGTTAACAAGAATTGTTGATGGAAATGTTACGGTCACATATTTTGGTGAAGAGGTGCCTCTTGGATGGGATGCATCCATTAAAGGCTATATAGGGGAGAAGAGATGTGTAAATATTAAAAGCATTCAATTTGATTTAAGATCATATAAGTGTGTGAGAGAAGGAAAAGAAGATAAAAACATGAAATATAATATCTCATAGGAAAATAAGTGTGAAGGGTAGATTTATTTTAATGAAGAATATCATTTGACAATTGTGAAAGAGAGGAGAGCAAAAAGTATATAAGAAAATTAGTGAGAGAGAAAGTGTAAGAGAAGCAAAGCCATCATTATATTGAAGAATCAATCATAGATAGTGGAATAAATTTGGCTTGGGATTAGTGCCTCATAGTCTAGTGGTTGGTGCCCCTATGGGTTGGTGCTCATGAATTGTCTAGGTTGGTGCTTGGTGAAGGGGATCAGTGTCTCTAGTAGGTGGGTTCTCACAAATAAACTAAGCTGGTGCTTTGTTTGGGTATTGGTATCTCCATTAGGTTGGTGCTTGTAAACATTATAAAAGATTTATATATATAAAATCAATATGTTGTCATGGTTTTCTCTTGAAAGGGTTTCCACATAAATTATGTGTTCTCTTGTGTTATTAATTTCTAGATCTTAAATGTTTATGGTTTTTATGGTTGATTAAATTTAAAAAGATTAAAATATTATGTTATACTGATTCCCTTTCCACCAGCCCACCCCCTCCCCCACTCTTAGTATAATCATGTTCTTAACATAGAGGTGGAAGCAAATGTATCTAGTGCCTTTTTAGAAAAAATATTTTTGGAAAAGACTTTAAAAAGAAAAAATATTATGGAGTTAGTAAAAACTTGGTAACCTTCTTACTAGGGTAGCATAAAATGAGGTTTAATCATTATTCTAGTCATGTGATTATCATTGCAAAATATGAAAGTGTTATTTTTCATTGGGATTTATTACAATAGATAGGATGTTCTTTATGTAAGATAATTGCTTCACCATAACACACACACACACACACACACGCGCGCGCGCGCGCGCGCGCGCGCGTGTGTGTGTGTGTGTGTGTGTGTGAGAGAGAGAGAGAGAGAGAGAGAGATCTTTAAAAATAAACAATAATTTTTTATTTTTAGTTCCATCTCAAAAAAAGGGAGATAAAATCAACATATTTTCCCCTTTAATTAAAATGAAAATCATGTTTTGAAAAGATTTTGGATTCTCTATATTTTTAGTGTATCTTCAGTTGGTTGAGTCGAGTGTTAGTATAACATGTGTACAATTTTTTCCATTAACATAATCAAATAAAAGAACATTTTTTTAAATTCACCTATCCATAAAATCTATCCTCTACCTCCTCCAGGGAATTGGTGCTTTGCACCCTTGTTTGAATCTTTTTTGAAACACTGACCCAATATATTTATTTAATTGTGATTTTGGACACTTGAATAAAGTGAATTAAATATAAAATAAATTCATTCAATCTCCCATAATATATATATTCTTGTGTGTGTGTGTGTGTGTGTGTGTGTGTGTGTGTGTGTGTGTGTGTGTGTGTGTGTGTGTGTGTGTGTGTGTGTGTGTGTGTGTGTGACATAATTCTTAAATATTCGAGTATATGCTAATATTAATTTTCAAATTATATATATAAGGGGAATTGTACCATCAAGTTTATAATCCATTTTTTCTTAGTATAAATGTCTAATGAGTTTGCGGTCCATTTGGACACAGCATGCAGAGAACATGTAGGTGTAATTGTGGTTGTAAAAATGTTATATTCAACTTATACAATGGGGGATATGCCATCAAGCATATAACAATTTATTGATAATAAGTAACTTTTGATCCTTGAGGGGCTTATGGCTCATTAGATTTGGGTAGAGGCTACAGAGAATATGATGTCAGTGGGCTTGTGACCTTAACATGTTTACACTTGAGGCTTACTTCCATGTGACTATGGTAACATGGGGGTGGGATTATGTCCACGCATACCAATAAATTCAACATAGACTTATAGTGAGAAAATATTTGTTCCTTCTTTTTACCCTAAACATGTTGGGTTTCATTTTTTACTTTTAAAAATATTATACACTCTAGGTAATTAGTATTGATGATAGTGGTTTTCTAAATGCTTCATTTTTGTGTATGAAATGGGATAGATATGACTATTATTTTAATATTAAATCATTGATTTTATTTCTTGATAAGTTATGATGTTGAATTTTTGTTTCCTTTGAATTACTTGTTAGATTTTTTTGTTCTCAATTTATATCTTTAAGTTTATTTTTGAGTTAAAATATGTTTAATGTAGTTTATATGTTTTAAGACCAAAGATGGTTGTAGCATGATAATATTCACATCAAGTATTTGGATGATGGGTATCAGGGGTTGATATAAACACCCAAAAGGTAATTAGTATAGTTTTAATGTTATGACATTGTTGAATTTTCTTGTTGGTGTAAAAAGTGCAACTATTATTTTTTATTGGGTTTTGTTGTGAATGGTGAATTTCATTGGGAATTATTTCAAAGTTTTAAGGCCTTTTATCATTAAGAAATTCATGTGGTTATGGATCCTAATCAAATTGTGAAGGGGAAGGGTGTGATTGATTCATTTTTCTTAATTAATCCTTAGACTATGAATCTTGACAAGGAAAATTGACAGTGAACTTCAAATATTGGGCATATGAATAAACTATCCATCCATGCAAGGAAGTAGGGGGTGTTTACATTTTCAAAGTTTATAAAATATTCTTCCATAAAAATTACATGAAGGTTTATAGTTTTGACATTTTGGCTCACACTTTGAGAACCTGATGATGCTCCACCAATCATGGTCCTTCCTCTAAATCCTATACATTTTGTCCAAAATAATCTCTCCTGATATCCCAAAATATTTAAGTATATAATTTTTAAATTTTTTGATTGATTTTAGTCATTACTTTTATTTTGAATTACATATATTTTGTATTTCACTTGTGTGTGTGTGTGTGTGTGTGTGTGTGTGTGTGTGTGTGTGTGTGTGTGTGTGTGTGTGTGTGTGTGTGTGTGTGTGTGTGTGTGTGTGTGTGTGTGTGTGTTTGTGTGTGTGTGTGTGTGTGTGTGTGTGTGTGTTTTGAATAGACATTATTATTATATTGCTATTAATTATTATAAAAATGGAATATAATGAAATTTGATATTAAACATACATAAGAAGAAATGTGTTGATGATTTGAACTTGCAACACTTTGATTGTTATGCTAAGAAAAATGAACTAATAGATTAGTATGGTATTCATGCAAATAAAAAATCATGGATTGTTTCTACTCAAGTGTGTTCTCATTTCAACTTTTATCATCCTATCAAAAATGTTCTTGTATGCATAAAATACTTGATATTATAGTCAAGTAAAATAAAACTATACAGGAAGAGGACAAACTACTTCATGAGAAGCTTGTTATTGCAAATGTGGGGAAACAATATGGTTAAAAACATCTAGAGGAGCATGTCTTGAACCTAATTTAATAAATAATAATTTTGATTTTAGGAACCATGCTCAATCCAATTATTTTCTAATGCATTTGCTAACATCTCCGAAGTAATAGAAATAAGTAAATATCTTTTTCTTTGACATGTCTTAATTTATCAAAAGTATCAGACAAATAATGGAAGGATTCAGACCACATCTATAAGATATTACTTTGTAAAGGAATATAGGGTTTGGAAATAAATGGTTCGATATCAATAATTATGGATTTACAAGGTGGTGTTTTATGTGGTTATGATTTTAGTAAGATCTTTGGTTTTATTATTTTATCAATTCTTTGGTGCTTTTTTATGTTTTTATGATTATAAATATGATCACTAGCTATCTTATTTTATCAATTGTATGGTGTTATGATATTATTTATATTTCTTTTAGTTAAATTGATTTGATTTTATTAATAACTTACGAAATGCATTATACTAGCATTCTAATTAATTGGATTGTAAAGTTTTTTTAAATTTAGATGTGTGCATTAGTACATAAGGATACACAAATTGATCCTTTTCAATTTTTTTATGATTTGTAAGGAGATTTTTCTTATCTATTTTAGTTTCTTAATATTTAATTATTTTTGGGCATGGAAAATTGTATCAAAATATTATCATGTAAGAAGGGCTTATATACAATAAGTGTTTACCATGTATTTGGTTTAAAAATAGAATAAAATTGTAGTTTTTTTAAATTCATCATAGGATATCATAAATCTATTTGTGTGTTAATATTTCACACCACAAACATATTTTAGTCACTTATGGTCAAGGAAAAATTTCACTACATCATTACCCCATTAAACAAAGAGTCATGCTTCAATAAAAGTTTAAATAGTGTAAAAGGAGTCATTTTCATTTTGGTTTTATAATGTATAATGTTTTATAAAAAAAAATTATCATTATTTTATATATTAAAGGTTAGGAAAATACATTTTGAGTTATGAAAAAATGGGTTGTGATAATTTAAACAAGTAAAGATTATGTCTGTACTTGCACTAAGAAAACATGCAGAGTAAGTTATTCAATAATGTTTACATTTGAATCTTTATAAAAGAGGCATTTTTATTTTGTTGGTAGTTATTTACTTAAAAAAATTCAATTAAATATATTTATTTCAAGTTATATTTATATTTTGCATAGAAATTTTACATACTTATACATGGCATGATTGTCCATGGAATGAATAATTTAACGAGTTGTATATTTTTGCATGTTTTATTTGTGTTAGCGGAATAATACGAAATCTAAATGTTGTTCTTGTTATTATTTGTTTTTACCATGGAACTTTTGGATAAAATGGATGTTTTTATTAATGATAAAAGTGAGTTTTTTAGAAATAAGGACCCTACCCTTTACAATATAAACTTCAAGCAAGGTCTTCTAAACCAGATAAAACAAAAATATTTGCAGCGAATAAACCAACAAAAACCAACACTACAAGAATAGAAGATAAAAACAAATTCCACATAAGCTACACAAAACAAAGATGTATCAGGGCCTTTCAAAACGTTTTTCATTTATGATCTGAGGGGTATATTAAGAAGTTATAAATCCTTCTTCCATATATCATTATTTTTGTTACCCACCATAATCCACTTCCCCCCATCATCTAGAAGGATGGGAATGGAAATTTATAAAGAAGGTTCTGATTGATCCAATGGATTACTGGTCAAATTTGCATATGTATTTTTATAAACTTTCTTTTCTTTTTGTAAGGAGGAAGAAATTTCTATCACTGTTACTACTTATTTTTGAGCCAAAACCATTTCTTCGTATGATATCTCTGAATATTCATTCTTGCTTTATTTTTCTAATATTTGATGCTCAGAGAGAGCCTCAAATATATAAATTAAAATGGATGTTATTATGTCATCAATAAAATATATAAATTGAAAGAATTTCCAATGAAAAATGTAAAGAACCCACCATTATGAATTCCTTAGTTATGTTATACTATAAAAATATGGTGTAGGGGAGAGGATCCAATACTCATGTACCAATAATTATGATATTGCATGAGATAAACCTGCCCAATACTAACAAAAAATTGAAATTAAAATTAGTTGTATAATCCACACATTATTTTACAACTTGTTTAAATTAATAGTATAAAATGGCCACTCACATCATGACACATAATATTTACAACTACTAGGTTCCTAATACATGCATGTTTATGACAAACCTAATTTTTCTAATGTATTTCAAAATTTCAGTTTTAAATAATTTCAAAATGTGTCTTTCCCTCCACTTAGATATTTAAATTGAAATATATATCAATTAGTTATTGTACACTATACTTATTAAGGGCAAAACATAAGGTTGGCTCTACTCTAATTATTGGTTTAAGGATGTGGATGTGTTTTATATTATTGGATCAAGTACCACTTGAATAGTTGAGATTTCAGGGTCCACTCCTTGAATTAGTTTAATGGTGTGGATGTGTTTTATATTACTAAAGAAATTAGCACTGAGGGATATTGGACTTACTATAAATGAAGTCATAAGAGATGCCATAGGAATATTTATGGATGTTAGATGCTCAAATAACTAATTAAACATATTACAAACTATTCTATACCATATAAATTGCATCACTATATACTCTATTTTGAATCTCATTTTAAATAAAATATGAGGAATTATATCATCCATTTAATCTTTCCAAGTATGGAATTGAGGAAGTCGAATAAAGCAAGGTTCAATCATTCAAAAGTGTTTTCTTTCCATTATTTAGGGTAAATATAGGGAATTGATGGGATAAAAGAGGGTCTTAAAAATGATAAACCTAAAATTGTATAGATTATTTGATATAGCTACACTCAAAATTTAAAGATGGTATACGAACATGAATTGTAGCATTTTGGGTCTAGTTTGTAAACTACTATTCTTTTTTCATTTTAAAAATAGTCAAGTTTAGGGACATCAAAAATATTAAATTAGAGGAGAATATCTTTATTTTTTCGAAAAAAAAGTAGATAGCTCATTGTGCACCCCCTCCATTGTTAGAACTTAGAATGTCTAAGCAGTGTAATTATAAGACCCTTAGTACATTACTAGGTAATTAAATAATATTGATTTATTGTTTATTAATATAGGTTAACAACCTTGTGTAAATAAATAATAAAACATGCATTATTTATTACTTATCAATAAAAATAAAATATTATTTTTTAACTATTTATCAATATTTTAATTGTCCTCAGGTTGGTTGGACCCATTGGTTATAACTATCAGCGCCTTTCAATTTTTACTATAAAATAAGTTTTACCCCCATTATTTAAATATATAGAGGAATTATAAGTATCTCGAGTGAACAAAGAGTTTTGTAAAGCTCATCCTATGAAGAAGTGAGAAGGAAGAAGTTTTATATTAGGGTTATTAGTATCTCAATTATATGAATAATCATTGTGTTTTTTTTACCTCTTTGAGATTTTACACATTAAACCTTATGTTCATTGATCTAGTTATTTTGTCATGTTATGCTTTTTAATTTTATTCTAGAACCTATCTTGGGTGCATATATATATATATATATATATATATATATATATATATATATATATATATATATATAGTCTATTAATTTTGTCATGATAACAGAGTCACTTGAGTGGAATTTATTGGCAAGATTATTTTCAATTGTTGTATATTAAAATTCAATGAATAATTAATTTATTTGGTATGGCCTTGGTATGACAATATGAGGAATTTTTTCCCCGTTGGTATTGGAAGTGTGCTTCAAACTTCTATGAATTGAATCATTATTCAAATAATTTGAGATCCCTCTAAGAGTAATCAATGGACAATTAAAATTTTTAATGTAACCTGCAAACTCCTTGTATGGCCTGGTATGGATTCCATTTAAAAATCTTTAAAATGGAATTTAGAGTTTTATTTAATCTATGAAGTGTGATTTATCAGTATTTTGGCCATCAAAATCATCTAAAGAAGTCATTTGGAGTAGCAAGGAAGAGTTTTGATTTTTTTTCCATCTTGCTTGGGTGCCATAGTACAGATCTAAGTAGCAACAATAACATTAAAAACCAATTTTCAGACAAAAAACCTTAGTTATTATTCTCTTGCATGCTTTAGAAGGCATTGTTATGTCAATTTTGAGCTTTAGTTTGTAAAAAACAATCACTTGGATCTCCTTCCATGCATCCATCTTATCTACCAACACCATACCTCTAACTTTGTGTTCTTCAAAAAATATTAAAAGGTTAGTAAAGTTAAATAAAATTATTTAATAAATAAAGTTTTTAATTTTATACTTTATTTTCCATATAAGCTTGTGGATACCACCTGTGCTTTTTTATATCTTTTTGTTTCAATTTGAAAATTGTTATATGCCTTTAATTATTTTTTTCAAATATTTAATTATGTTTTATTTTATTTTTTAAATTCAAATCATAATTTAAAATTATTAAATACAAACTAGTGTATTTAATTTGTTTATAAGCTTTTTGGGAGACTTGGTTAGCCTAATTTTGCTAGAATCTTGTAAGAAAAGGGCTAAGTGTTCAAAACCATCTAGATTTTTTTTGGTCAAGTTAATTATTTCTTGTTAGAATATTAAAATGTATATTCTTTTTTTATTTGTGTGATAAGTATCACATGTTTAAAATCTAATTAAATTATTAACCTTGTTTTGACTTTCGACTTAGTAAATATTTTATCAAATATAGCTATGTAACTAGTCAATCTCTAAGTTTTGGCACCTTCTGGACACATATACATGATCCATTTTATGTTTTGAAACATTATACTATTAATTTTATATCTTTTTAATAAGATTTTCTAAGTTTTCATTCTGAATATGACTCTTTCAACACCTAGTTTCGTATAATTCTAAATCAAATTTTTGCATTATTTTGCATCTAAAATATGTGATTAAGTATAGTTTCAATTTTGATTTACTTTAATTTACAATAAAATTATAAAAAATCATTAATTTTTTTAAAATTACATTAATAATTTTTGTGACATTTGTGACACCTTATTTTTTTGTAATATTTCAAAAAAAATACTTTTTCTAACAATAAATTAAATAAATATTATGTAATTGTAATTTAAATTTTTTAACTATCAAATTAAGTTAAAATTAATAATAAAAGGTTTCATTTTAAGTATTTATTTATTATCCTTTTTAAAGGGAAGTTATGGATTCACTTCATTTTTCCTTACATAAATATCAAATGCCTAATGAAAATAACTATAATATATATAAACTTCTTGTTAAGTCCAAATTTATGTCTTAAAATTTATGTAATATTTTCATTAGGACTAAGAAATCCCCTTGTAAATGGCATGTGACCCTTGAGCTTACTAATGCATTTCAAAAAAATTACAAGAAACTATGTCCATTATCGTGTAGAGTGTTAAGGATGAATTCCTTCTCTACATTAATAATCAAGAGTCTCCTAATGATTCTTATAATTTATTTGAATCCATACATAAGGGTACTGATCTCTCAAAGATTATTAAGTTAACCCTTGAATTGCTAACTACACTTATGAAAAGTGATGAGTAAGTTGTGAATTGTTTTGCTAAAATTAAAAACATTAAAGCTCAACTAGATGCATGTAATTATAATTTGATTTAGGATCAATTAATTTATTTTATCATTCAATTAATTATTCATGAAAATTTGATAAAAATCATTTCAATTTTGAATTTTAAGTATCAAATTAAGCAAGATATCTTTGACCTTTCCACCTATCTGCTCTCTCAATTCAAGAAAAGAAAGTTTTGAAAAAAAATAATTTAAAAGAGAATGCCACTGATGCACTTCTCATATTAAATAATATTTTTGATAACATTAAATACTAGAAATCTAACCCTAATTATACTAAAGGTAAATATGGGAATAAAAAATCTACAAGAATTATAAACCCAAGTTTAATAGAAATTTTAATTTGTGTGGTGAATTTGGTCATAGGAGGGAAACTTTTTATAAAAATAAAGATATAAATAACAAGTAAACTTATGAAAACAACAAAGAGAAGAAATATAATCAGGTCAAGCAATATAATTAAAACCTTAATCATGATAACAATCAAGATTCAAGTGTCGTTACTTGATATGTTGCTTGATTTACTTCAAATGAAAATGAGTGGACCTTAGATAGTGATGTATCACACCATATGACATGATTATCTAATATTTTATGTGATTCTATAGATACCTTTAAAAGAATTTATTGAGGGGATAATTTATTTTTAGAAGAAACTAAACATGGAAAATTAATGTTTTCAAATGTTGTTATCTAATGATGTTTTCTTTGTACCTAAAATTTAAAAAAAAAAATATCTTGCTCTCAACTTAAAAATATTAATTTTATTTTAACATTACTTAAATATAGTTTGTCCATTACATATCAATTTAGTTCTTTTATTGTTGAAAGTGTTCAAAATAATGGTTTATATATCTTTTCTCATTCTTCTGCATGTTTACTTTCATCACATAATAAGAATGAATCTTAGTTATGGCATGAAAGATAAGGACATGTTAATTTTAAAATTTTATATGATATGTCTGCAAACAAATTTTTTTTTAGACTTCCTTCTATCCCCTCCCATCATGAAAATTTTAAGGTTTGCTTACATGATAAGAAACATATTAACCCTTTTCACAAGATCATAATGCAAATTCCTTACATCTTTTAGAATTGATTCATATTGATGTGGTAGGACCTATTTAAGTTGTATTTCTTAATGGTTCTTTGTATTCTGATACTTTTATTGATAATTTCAGTAGAATGATCTAGTCTTTTTTAATTTTAAAAATTGACGTGTTGACTAAATTTAAAGAATTTAAAGCTAGTATTGAAAAGTCATAATTTTTATATTATGAGATTAAGAACTAATAATAGTGGTGAATATTAATAACGTGTTTAATATTATTTACATTATTTGTGGTATTCAAAGGTAACTAATAACTCCCTATTCCCCTCAAAAAAATGATATTGTTGATAGAAAAAATTACACTAACATAGAAATGGCTTGAACAATGTTACAATATATAAATGTTGCTAAGTTTTTATAGGCCAAAGCCATAAATACTATTATGCATATTCTAAATAGAGTCCATACCAAAGTCTTGCATCTTCTACCCCTTTAGAAATGTGGACTATAAATAAACCCTGTGTGGCTCATCTTAGGATCTTTAGTAGTCATATTTCTATATATATTCTTAAAATTTAAAGAAAAAAGCTTGGTCTCACTTCCTATTCTTGTATTTTTGTAGGTCATGAAGGCAATACAAAAGGTTTAAGAGTAAATGATCTTTATAAATGTTAGACCATTGATAATAAGAATATTCTTATTCTCAAAAAATATTTTTTAAAGCCCTATGTGGAACCTCCTCTGTGTTTTTTTGCTGATCAAACTGACTCTCATGTTTCTCTTTATGATGAAATGCATGCCCTTGAGGAAATTGATCTAGTCATGGATAATTTAGAGTCTGAGCAAACCCCTAAGTTTTAAATTCAAGCTAAAAGACCTAAATGGGCATAATCTCTAATTCAATCTTCTAATATTGATAACCTTAATAAATTAAATAGAAATAAACATTCTTATCATGCATTAATGAATGTGTATGAATGCCAACTTTAACAATTTTATGAATCTACTCAAGATGATAGATGAAATATTACTATGCAAGTTGAATATAATATATTAATTAAAAATTAGACTTAGGATCTTGTCCCTCCTCTACCTAAAAGGGATATTATCAGTTGTAAGTGGCTTTATAAGATCAAATATATTTTAATTGACAAAATTGACAAGTTTAAATATATATTAATTGATTGTAGGTTTACACAAAAATCCAAGATTGACTATATTGAAACTTTTGCTTCTATAAAAAAATGAGTACTTTTAAACTTCGTATTGCTCTTACAACCCAAAATAGTTGGGTTATCTACCAAATGAATTTCAAAATTGCATTTTTAAATGGTAATTTAGATGAAAATTCTATATGATTCAACCTAAAGGTTTTAATGACCTTAATATAGAACATTAATTAGGCAAGTTAAAAAATAATTTATATGGTTTAAAACAAGCTCATCTAGCTTGGTATTCTAAAATTACTTATTTTTTCAAAGAATTAAGTTTTTCCAATTGCTATTCAGATAATGATATTTTTCTTAAAGTTAAAAATGATCACTTGATTTTAATTATATTAAATAATGATTATTTTTTGAATACAAGTGATTTAATTAGTTTAATTAATAAATATAAGTATAAATTAAGTTAAATATTTGAAATACCTGATTTAAGTATTCTACATTATTTTTTTAAAATGACTATATTTTATGATAAAAATTCAATTATTATATCACAATATTAGTATGCACATAATTATTTTATTAAGTTTAACATGCTTGATTATAAATCTAATTTCACTCTTATTGAATTTGGTATTAAAATTGATCCTAGACCTACATGTGAAAAAGCTAACCCTATTTTATATATACAAATTATTAGAAATTTGATTTATATAATAATTACTAGGTCAAATATTTTATATGCTGCTAGTATTACTTCTAGATTCATGTAGGACCCTTATTTAGATCATTAGAAATTCGATTGGAGAGAATATTTAGGTATATCAAATAAACTATAAACTATGGTTTATTTTATTCATCTATTGATAATGCTAATTTATATGATTATTGTGATGATGACCATGTTGGTGATACTTTAGATCAAAAATCTAATTATGTATGTGTTTAAGTTTGGTGCAAGTGTTATCATTTGGAGTAGCAAGAAGCAACTCTCTCTCTCTCTCTCTCTCTCTCTCTCTCTCTCTCTCTCTCTCTCTCTCTCTCTCTCTCTCTTCTTATAAGTAGAGTATATAAGTGTTATAGAAGCTACTAAAGAAACCATGTGGCTATGAAGAGTATTGGGATAGCTTCAATTTAATATTTCTTAGAGTACCATCCTTCATTGTCATAACCAAAGTTGTATAGCTCTCGAAAAAAATTAGTATAACACCATAAAACTAAACATATTTAATTTTATGTGACTTTTATTCAAGAGAAGGTCTTTAATGATGATATTCATCTACAATTCTGTCATATAGATGAACAAGTGGTATATATCTTCATAAAACTACTTTGTGCTACCAAATTTTGTCAATTTCATACAATGTTAAGCGTATCGAAGTTTCCATTGAGGAGTGTCCATGAAAAAGTCACTTTCTAATGGTCATGTGTTCCTTCTTCTCTATATTTATTCCCATTGTAACACATTGTAAACTTCGTGTGGAAGTTATGTGATTTAAGTAAACTTTATGTGAAATTTTTACTTTTGTGCCTCAATACATAAAAGTATAATTTTTAATGGAGGTACTTATGTTATAAGAAGATTCAAATATGCTTAGATAATTATTGATGAGAAACTATGAGATCTAGTCTCATGATCATGCTAGATTAAACTTACATTCGAGTAGTTTATAGATTATAATTCTTTTTATTTCAAAAGGTGGTGTTTGGTATGATGAAATTTTTTAAATACTTCAATTTTTACATATAGTATAATTTCTTTATGATGACTATAGCATTTATCCCTACTTAACATTAATGGGCAGTATTTGAACATTTAATTTCTAAGTGATGTAATTGTGAGACCCTTAGTACTTATTAGGTAATTAAATAATAATGATTTATTATTTATTAACATAGGTTAACAACCTTATGTATATAAACAATAAAATATGAATTATTTATTACTTATTAGTAAAAATAAAATATTATTATTTATTGTTTATAGGTAATTTAAATGTTTTCAAGATGGTTGGACCTATTGGTTACAATGGTCACTTACATTACATTTTTACTATAAAATAATGTTTACCCCTATTATTCAAACATTTATAATAATTACAAATATCTTGGGTGAATAAAGAATTTTGTGAAGATTGTTCTATGAAGTGAGAAGGAATAAATTTTTTATTGGAGTTATTGGTTTCTCAATTGTATTAATAATCATCATGGTTTTAATCCTCTTTGAGGATTTCTAAGTTAAATCTTGTGTTCATTAATCTGGTTATTTTGTCATATTTGTATTATTCATTTTATTATAGAACCTATCATAGATGCATTGATATATTTAATTATTTAATTAATATTTATTATAATACTAATTTTACAAGTAAATATACCCCAAAAATCAACCCGCAAACTACCTATAAAAAATGAAATTTGTTATTTTTAAATATGCATAGAATTAGCCTAGTTCAACCATCCATATATATATATACACTTCTAAGTATGTCTTTTTATGTAACTATAAGTCATAATTATACATCTATATTTATTTATGTATCTTTTGTTTTATTCATCCAAATGCTATATATATATATATATATATATATATATTTATATATATAATTTTCATGAATAAAAAAAAGATACATAAATAAATATAAATGTATAATTATGACGTATAGTTACATAAAAATACATACTTAGAAGTCAATGTAGATGAAAACCTTAAAATAATTTTAAAAACTTATATATTTCAAAATATGAGAGTGTGATTAATGTCATATTAATAATTTTGGAAAATATATCGATGAAATTCATATTTTTCATCATGATGGAAGTAGTATTTTCTTATTTTAAATAAAAAATCTAGGTTCTGTTATGTGTAAATAGGTTAATGTCTTAGGCTCAAGAATGTAAGTCATTTTCGAGCATAGAGGCATATTCTTTAAATTATACAAATAAAAAGTGCATAACAACAAAGCATGTATGTGACTTCATGTGCTTTGTAACATTTAATAACATACACAAAGTTAATATGTTTTCATAGTCCATATAGGTAACTAGTTATTGTCTAAAAAGTTGAACCGTATGGCATGTGGGATGTAAAAATGAAATAATTGAAATTTTTTTGTACAAAAGTGGTGTGTATAAATATATAAACTAAAATAATAAGGACATAGAAAATATGGTGATACAATTTGGGCCAAATTAATCTCATGAACCTATTTTTGACTATATAGGATGTGATTTGGGGTTTAACCAGGCTCAATTTCATCACAAAATGAACCAAAAAGTTGATTGTTTTAATAATGGAGGCATTTAGTTCCAATTTGACCCCCTTAAACCTAATTTAAACCATAATATGTTCTTTAGGGATAAATTATCTCTAATTTCATGACATGTTGAGCAAATTAGTCAATTGGTGTAATTAATGATGCATTTTTGGCTAAATTAACCCCATTAATCTAATTATGACTATATAAGATGTAGTTTGAGGTTTATAAACCCCAATGTAATCATATAATATAAAAAATATTTTATTGGTTTAATCATAAAAGTAATTGGGGCCAATTTGATCCACTTAAACATAACTGTGACTATAGCATGTAATCTAGGCTCAATTGACCCTTATTCCATTTGAGAATGAGCAAAAGAATTGATTTGTTCAATGATAGATACAATTTTGCTTGTATAGGATGTGATTTGGGGATAAATAAACTCAAATTTCATCACATAATAAATGAAATAGTTAATTGGTTCAATCATGGATACAATTGAGGCTAATCAGAACCCCTTGAAGCTAATTAAGACTATATGATGTGATTTGAGGCCAAATTAATCATAAATTGAACCAATTAGTCAATTATTGTAATTAGTGATGTAATTTGGAAAAAATTGAGCCATTTTAATCTACTTTCAATATTATACGAATTGATTTATGACTCAATTGACCCCAATGACATCACAGAGTAAACCAAATAGTCAGTTTGTTCAATCATAGAGGTGATCGAGGCTAGGTTAATCCCCTCAATCCTATTTGAGACTATAGTAGTGATTAGGGGTTCAATTATCCCTAATTTTTATCATAAATTTAGCCAATTAGCTAGTTGGTGCAATCAATGGTGTGATTTCAGCCAAATTAAGACCCTTTCAAACCTAATTTTGATAATATAGGATGTTATTTGGGGATCAATTAGCCTCAAATTCATCACAAAAAGAAAAAAAGAATAAATTTGTTCAAGAAAAAACATAATTAGGGATAATTTAAGACCCTTAAACCTAATTTTGATAATGGGATGTGATTTGGAGCAACATTAACTCGGAATCCATCATGAATTGAGGCAATTAACCAATTAGTGAAATTACAGATGCAATTTGGGTGAAATTGGGCCTCTTAAACATAATTTTGATTATATAGGATGTTATTTGGCATCAATAAAACCCATTGTCATCACATAATGAACCAAATAGTTGATTGGTTCAATCACAAAGGAAATTAGGGCCAATTTGAGCCTTTTCAACCTAAATACAACTATAGGATTTAATTTTGGGCTCAACTATCCTTATTTGTATCCTAAATAGAGATAATTAGTTACATGGTGAAATCACTAATGCATTATGCCAAATTGAGATCCTTATAAACTTAAATCTAGCTGTATAAGATGTGATATGGAGCTCAATTGGTATAAATTGTATTACTAAATGAACCAAATAATTGCTTAGTTTAATCATGATTGTTACTAAGGATAATTTGAGACCATTTAAATTGACTATGATAGTAGGACATGATTGGGGGCTAAATTATGTCTAATTACACCATGAATTGATCTAATTATTCAATTAGTTTAATTAGTGACGTGATTTGAGTGAAATTGAGGCCCATGAACCCAATCTATGGCTCAATTAATTACATATCCTAGAATTTATGTCCTAATCAACCCTATATTTATAACAAATGTAATCACAGATGCAAATGGGGCCAATATAAGTCCCTTTAACCTAATTTCAATAATAGGATGTGTTTTGGAGCTAAATGAGCTTTGACTCCATCATGAATTGAGACAATTAGTCATTCTATGAAATTAGTGATGAAATTTAATCCAAATTGATATGTAAAAACCTAATTTTGATTGTATATGATGTGATTTGGACATCAATCAACTCTAATTTCATCACATATTAAACCAATTAAACAATTGGTTCAATCATGGAGGTAACTGGGGCCAATTTTATCCTCTTCAACATAATTTTTACTATAGGATTTGATTAAGGGATCAATTATCCCTAATTTTATCATAGATTGAGCCAATTTGTCAATTGATGCAATTAGTAATGTTATTTGGACCAAATTAATCCCCTTAACTCCTAAATTCAACTATATAGGATGTGATATGGGGCTCAATTATCACTAATTTTATCACTTCACAAACTAAACAATCAATTGGTTTAATCACGAAATCAGTTGGGGATAATTTGATCCCCTTGAACTTAACTAAAATAATATGACATGATCATGGGGTAAAATATCTTTGATTCTATCATGAAATGACCTAATTATTCAATTGGTATAATAAGTGATATTATTAGGGTCAAATTTAGCCTCATGAACCTAATTTATGGCTTAATCAAAAATAATTTTATAACAAACTAAAGCATATATTCAATTTTTATAATTAATGATGAGATTTATGAAACATTAAGCACCTTTCAAACCTAATTTTTAGTATAATACGTAGATGGTATAAGGTAGATGGTGTAAAAAATTTATTAACACATATGTGTTATAGTGCATATGTGCTCCTTTCATTAACAATATAATACATGCCAAATATACTTACACCCTAATATGATGAAAAAATATGAGAGGATGTAAATCTAAGATATTATTGTAAATGGTTTCCAAATATGTGATAATAATAAAATGGAAAATAAAGAGGATGTAAATAATGACACTAAATATGGCACTGACATGGCAGATGCAAATGTCACTAGTGATGAGCAGGTTTGTGTAGGATTGTTTCAACTATCATAGTATTAGTTGTATATTTATTGCAATCATCATATTCTAAATTCTAATTTCATATAATTTTTTATATTGTAAAATTTTCAAAATACTCAATTCATTACAATTATGGATAGTATTGTCATTCGAAATGTTCATTACATTCATCATGTAACTTTCCCTTTTATTTAATTATTTTTAAAATGTATTAATATTTGAAATAGATGTAGTTTGATATCATAGCACCATATTAATATTTTTAAATTTTATCTTAAGAATATGAATTCCAAGTCAAACACAATGGTGATAAAACATGACAAGCCTATTGAATAACATGACCAAATTCAAAATAAAAAAAAAATAATCTAAAACAAATATAAGAATTGAACTAGATGAAATAGCATAAAATTCAAATTCATGATCAGTCTAAATCTAAAGGAAAATACAATTGTAGTCCAAAACTAATTTCAATATTTTTTAAAACTACATCAACTGAATAAATTCATATTTAATAATAATGACTTTACAACATCATAAAATTAAAAATCAAATTCATACTGAAGTTTATTTCTAAATCAATATAAAAAAAATTTAATGTACATCACTTTTTTGTTTTAACTACATCAATTGAATAAACTCATATTCACACTCAAGCCTAGCTCCAAATCCATGACCAAAAAAATGCAGTCCACATCACTATTTTGGTTGAACTACATCAAATGAATAAACACATATTCATACTCAATCTTAGCTCCAAATCCATCACAAAAAAACAAATGCAACTCACATCACCATTTTATTTGATCTATATCAACTAAATTTAATAGTGAAATTACAACATCATAAAATATAAATTAAAATTCATGCTCAAGCCTAACACCAAATCCATAAAAAAAAAATTGCAATCCACGTGGCACATCCACTAATTAAAACATAAAAAATCTGATCATTGCAAATCCAAAATTCAAATTGTCATTTAAATTATTTGTTTAAAACATATCATTATTTTCAAATATTAGAAACTTTAAAACATCAGATATTAACATTTTTTGGGGTTTCGCTTCACAATCACTTTCTCAACCAAAAAATTCACATTTCTACCATAATCCTTAATAATCTATGCCTCCAATTTCTTTGTACCTTCCTTTAATATCCCTAACCTTTCAAGATCCTTAGGCATAGAATTAATATAAGAAAGATTTACCTTTTCTTATTTTATAGCATCTACTATAGAAAGTAGACTTGAACTAACATCTATCTTCTACTTAAATAAGGTACCAAGATCATGTCCTTGCGCCTTAAGGATTTTTTAGAGTGTCTTATTATATTTATTTAGTAGAACAAGATTCTCATTGAATTGAGTGGTAGAATATAAACTTTTTTGTGCATTTTTCAGATGCACATTGAGGACCTCAGCCTCTTTTTTCAAAATTCTTATATTTTGACTACAATTTAAAATGAAATCTAATTATATTTTCATAAAAATAAGTATGACATTAAACTTGATTAAAATGAAGATACATTACCAAATATTTTTCCTTCTCACCATTAACAATCACAATAAGCTTGATGTTTTCACCCATTTATTAAAATATGTTTGGGTTTTTGCATTCAAATTCTCTAAAATGTTAAGCATTATACTCAACACATTATCATATTAACTATTATAAATAGTAACCAACCCAGATTTAACTTGGCCAAACAAAGAATCAATATTTATGGGTTCATGTTGTATTGATAAAAATAAATTTTCTCACTTGGAGTGGTTGTGATAATGGGAATTTATTTCTTTAATCAATGAATTTAACTAAAACTCCCAAAATAATATATTTTTAATTCATATATAACTCTATCCTTAACAATTGAAATAATACTATCTGATAAAAAATTATTTAATGGAGAAAATGTAATGGCATCATCAAACAAGACAGCATTCACTAGTGGAGTGAGGGGTGAAGATGTACAAAGTTCCTCCTGAGAAATCACATAAACATTTGTTCTTTGGATAAAATCATGTGGATTGAAATTGGCTACACAAACTTTAACACTTTCAATCCCTAGATATTGCTCATTAAGATCAATTTTATACAAACAAGTTAATCCTTGTGTATTTGATATACCTATAATAGATAAAGTGGGGAATTTGAAACATGATGATTGTAGTGTTCCTCTATTAGGTGTTGGTGCTTGTGGTAATCGAAGATTTTTCCCCATTGAATGAACTATGTTTAGGGATAGAGGTGGAAGCATACTTTTCCTCAGAGATTGAGGGTACCCTACAAAATGTAAATTATTATTTTTTTAAATGTAAATTTAAAAAATATATATATGGTGATTTGAAATCAAATGTTTATTACTTGTATTTGGAGATGGTATCTCTCAAAATATACATTCCATATTGTGAGTGATGGGGGTGGTTTTATATGGTACATTACATAAAATTTCAGTCATAAAAAATATAATCAAAAACAAAAAAACAAACATGCAATACCTTACACAGATGGTCCAAAAAGCACATTAAATGTTGGGGTTGATTACAGTGGTGGTTTTTCCATGATAACCCTAGCTAATACCAAGTCAATTTCAACAATAAAACAAATAAATAAAATAATTAACTTTAAAGTTAAAATATAATTTGAAAGTTATAAATAGTAAACTTGCATGCAATGATGATGAGGAATAAACTCTTAGATGTTTTGAGACCTGAAATGATTACAAGGATGATTTTTCAGACTTAGAATCTGTAGATGTTTAAGTTGCATGATCTCCTTTTGAGGTAGACTATTTTTGTGACATAAAGGCATAAAATATTACCTGTAATAAACAATGTTAAAATATATATGAATCATTAATTTGGTAATTGTTTAAAAAATAGAGAAATATTAAACCTTATTTAATAAAGAATAAATAAACTAACCTCCTGGTCACCCACAAAATAATCATTTGTGTTGATCTTCTGATTCAACATAGTTGGAATCATTATTTTTTGGAGGTCATATAAGACCTCATATTAAAATTCTAGAATAAAATTTGAACAAGAAACCATGAAACTAGGATTGGTACAAGCATAATTTAATTCAATCCTTAGATGAAATAAAAGTGCACCAGTCATATCTCAAACTACAAAGAGTACAAAAAATGTAAATTGTTTCCCAATAGATAATTTTTGATGGTCTTCCCTACAATATTATTCTCATGATAAAAAATGAACCATTGATTTAAGAAAGGGTCACAAACATCTTCCATGTGGATACCCCTCTTATGACTATCTAAAACAAAAGACAAAAATGAGGAATGAAAAGTTAATTTTGTAATATAAAAAATGAATTTACATATCAAAGGTTGAATTTTGATTTAAAAAATAGAATTACATATCGGTTCAATCGATCTACCAGCTGAAAGCTGACTCCAAATATTTCTTGTCATCATCTGTTAGCATTAGTTTTGGATTCATAGGGTTTGTATTATGAAATATAAGACTGATCAAATTTTGAATATCTTCTTATGATGTACCAAATCAAATCATTCTAGATTCAACATTCAAAGTGAATCTCTTCTCACTAGGGTCATAGGAGGACATTAGATATTTGAGTAACCCAATATCTATTTCTTACTAGGGCATGTTTACCAAGATGCTAAAGCTACATTTTCAAATCTAATCAATATACATGTCTGGCTAATGTATGATCTTAAAAACATCTGCGTGTAACAAACTCTTCAAAATGTATTTTATTTCAATGGATGGGGAATTGTAATGCATGGGGAAAAGGGGGATGATACATATATTCTAAAAAATGTTGAAATGAGGGTAGATGGTGAGTATTTATAGGATAAGGGAGGCGTCTAGGTCACTAAATAGTAGACCAACTACACTGGTTACCCAGCAATGTGTTCTAACATCACCATCTAACACCTTTTACATAGCTTGCCATTTAGCACAATTGTTTGATGCATATATTTTAGTGCACAATGGTTAATACCTATTATTTCATTCATACCATCTAACACCTAATATTTGACATAGTCATTCGACATAGATGTTCAGTATAGCCATTTGGTATAGCCATTCAGTGTAACCATTTGGTAAATCTATTTGGTGGTTGAATTCGGTGTCTATATTTTGTTGCACTTGAATGGTTGTACATAAAAAAAGGAAACTACCTTATTTTTATCCTCTAAAGTAATCATAAATTTTCCATCACCCATAGAGGATTTACCACAACTTTGAATCAAATTTTCCTAGATTCACCAAATATTTTCAATAGGTTATCGAGTAGGGCCTCTTAAAATTAACCTTGGTCTATATTTTATGCTCTCAAATATTTGATTACATAATTTATGAAATAAAACACAAAGGTTTCACCCAATAAATGAAATTTAGTGAAAATAAGATCTAGTTCTTGTAACTATAAACTACATCTGAAACATATATTAGATATGACCCAAGGTATTTTTAAGGGACCCTAGGAAAAATACCTATGTAACTTTTTGGATAATATGGAAAAGTTAGTTTTGAAATGGACATGAATTGAAGGGAAATTAGTTTCATCAGGAAGGCAAATTGTGTATGCCATCTTCTAGAGTCTAGAGAGCAATCACATTCGATAGACACCGTCTAGAGACTATGGAGGGAATACAGATCATGCGGATGGTGTTTAGAGATAGTAGATAGTGTTCAAAGCTAGTGGACAGTGTCCAAAGCTGATAGATGGTGTCCAAAGTCTCAAGACATTATTGAGATAGATCAAACATCATCCACACCCTATAGTGGGCATCTAGACCTAGTGGATGCCATTTAGAGCCCATAAATGATGTCTAAATTGCATGGATGTCATCTAAAGCCCATAGATTGTGTCTATAAGGTGTGGACACCATCCAGAGCCTATGGATAGTGTTTATAAACTATGGACAACATCTATATCTTGTGGATGATGTCTAAAGTGTGTAGACATTGTGTAGAACCTATAGACATCATCAAGAGAGTGTAGATGATGTCTAAATCATGTTGATGTTTTCTAGAGCATGTGGACACCATATAGAGCCTATGAACAACATCCAAAGTGAGTAAATAATGTTCAAGATTGATATATGTTGTCTAGAGGATGTGGATAGTGTCTATAATGTGTGGATGTCATTTAGAGGGCGTGGATGTCATCTACAAGGTGTGGATAGTGTCAAAAACCTATTAATGGCATATAGAGCCTATGGAAGCCAATAAGAGATAATGATCGATGTATAAAAGTTATGTACATCATCCAGAGTAGGTGGATGTCATCTAGAGCTGGTGGACACCATCTAGGATCTATGGACAACATTAATACATGGTGATCAGCACCCAAACATATAGACAATGCCTAGATCTCGTGGATGCTATTTAGAATTGGTGGGTAGTATCTAGATCAGGTGGTCAATATCTATGCATGGTATATGATGTCTAGATAGGGTGATCATATTTACAATGTCTAAGATCTATTGGGGAGTTCTTAGGCCCTATATATATCCCTCACCCCTTGTATTTTCTCATTTATCTCATATGCATAGTCCAAACCTCTATCTCTTCCTCTAGACCTCTACCCTAAAATTCATCCTCTATTGTCATTTATTAATATTAGTGGCTTGCAACCCCATATATTCTACACTTATTCACAAATTTATCTACCACAATCTTATTTGTTAAAAAATATTTAGGCTTCTACAATATAAAAACTCTTATAATAATTGTATCAATCGACATTGTCTGATAGGGCTCATTTACATGCCCCAGTAAGAGATAGACACAAATTTACTAAACATTCTTATGTCTCGTTACAAATATTATACTAGAGATTTTTTTTAGCCTCAAATCTTGGGCTATTACTTTTCACACTCCTCTTTCAAATATGACAAATTATTAGGACTACCACACATAAATGGTGAGCTTATGTGCACATAAGTTGTTTTGTCTAACAAAGACAAAATATATTTGGAAAATCACTTTGCTATAGATACATCTACTTCAATAGTAAATAGCATTTTCTTTAATTAATATTTAATGTTTTATGTATGAAATTTGAAATTACATATCTGACCTAAAGATTCAAAATAATTTTTTGCTTCCATTACAGAAACCCATAATCATTCAAGAAGGGGTCTTTCAATTAAAAATATATAAAACCCATATCTATAATCCCTCATTGAATTTTTCTAAGAAAGGATTATTTTACATGGAAGACTTTCAAATATCCCCTTTTGGGTTCTAGCATACATCGTTTATTCTTTTGGAGGATAAAAATTTCATTGGTGTACATTCATTTTGAATAAGATAAGAAATGATTTAGATTGTGCCTTTCAAAGTGGTAGTTACACAGTTTTTATTTATAATTATATATTGGGTTTATACTACAAGGTGTACCATAATATGAGGAGAACAATTCTTCCAACAATATTGCATGAAAACATGATATCTAATTTTGTTGCCCTTGTTGAGTTGGAGGTAAGTTTAAAGTTTACTTATAAGTCATTAAATTATCATCTTATTATCTTGTTATAATTCAAATTAATTATTTATGTTTATTTTTAATATAGAATATAATTTGTTTCCCAAAGAGAAGCTACATTGAACAAATACCATCCCATCGAGGTATCTATGGATATTTAGTCTGATACGGGTGATGACACAAATTCTAGTGTGGCAACACCATTGATAAGGAATAAGAAGATGTAAATATTTATCTTTCCTACTACTGCACATCAGCTAGGCCCCTTAGGCACATCCCTAGTCATAAATCTAGGTTTTAAAATTTTAAAAGTTTATTGAAATTTGATGTAAAAATAAAAAAATGGAATTATTAATGTTTCATGTCATTTCACAGTTGCATAATGTTATGGTGGTGTAATGTTGAGATGGCATAATGTTCTTCCTATATTGTAATGGTAAATTAGACTTTATCTATCATTATAGACTGTTAGCCATCACCTTTTGAGGTGGGATAAAATTTGTCAGTTTATGTTGAGGCAAAGCACTAGTTGGTACTTGATTACTTAATCACTATAGTTGTGTGCTTGAAGAAGCAGTTGGTTGAGGTTTATAGATAACTTATTTTGGATGGGATGAAGGAGTTCCTTCCTTTTATTTTTATGAACCACTCATAGTATTAACTAGAGGCACTTGTTGTTGTAGACTATTCTTTGGTATAGTTAAACCACTTTCACATGGATTGGAAGACACTTGCGTGTTATCCACTGTGCTTGTCACATCATTCTGTGTAGAAGCAATAATCACTTACTTAATAGATAGGGTACTATAAATTTCACTAACTAAAGTTCTTTTTATAAATATGTCTATACCCAAATTATCTTGATTTGTAAACTCAATTAATACTCCCATTTAAGGAACTAGCTCTATAAGTGGAGCATTTGAGATGGCCATAGCATTAAAATTATGCACTATATTTAAATTTGGTTTATATTCTTGTTTCATTTATATAAATTGGTCCTCCATGAGGCCCTTTCCTTTTTAAAACATATTTGGGTCTTAATACGACATTGGCACGAGTGCTTGAGGATGGATAGTATAGGCCTATTCAATAGTTTGAGTATAAGTTATGTTTATAGGCACTCTAACCAAAGTAGGTAAATTTTCATGGGGAAATTTTGATATAAACTTGACCCTTGCCTCTTTGGATCTAACTAAAACCTCATCCTTATTTTCAATCAAGTGATGTTCAAATAAAAAAAGATCATATGTTAATGGCATAGTAACATAATTTAGTTGTATTTTAGCTTATTCTACAATTGATGATACAATAGGAAGATATTTCATGATTTAATCTTGGTCTTGCTCCAAATATGGAAGCATGTTATCCAAATAATGGGATAACTGATCTTGATTTTGTTCCCTAGATTGAGTAGTGTAAGGAGGATAAGGATCCTTCTCACAAACTACATCATCACCATAGAGGTCTTGAACAAAGTCATTATTCATGACCAAATTATCATATCCTAGATTTTACATGTCTCCACTATGAGTGTAATGATACATATACAAATCAATGATTAACATTCTATGAAGATAGGTCTAGAGTTATACAAACTATTAAAAACAAGGTCAAAAAGATAAATGGTATGAACTTGGTCTAGGAAAGGAGTTATTTCTCCAAAATAGTCAATGATAAACTTGGTATAAAATTGTCTAACATAAAATGTCAAACATCAAATATATTACACAAATGGTCAATTGGATGAATAAAACTAAATGCCAAACTTAGGTAAAAAATGTTTCAAAATAAAATTCAATGTAGCTATAAAAATGAAAAACGTTTCTAGGTCTTTGGGAACAAGACACAAAGTTAGGCTCAAAATAACTCAGTCTAAAATAAAGAGGTAATATTCTAGGACTCTTAGAAACATGACACAAGAGCTAGACTTGAAACAAAACTAGTTCAAAGACAAATGGAAATCGCTAGGTCTTATGGGAATAAGGCACAAAAGCTAGACTTTCAAATAAAACTAGGTCTAAGAATAGATAGAAATTGCTAGGTGTTTTGGTTAAAAAAACACATAATCTAGGCTATTAAACAACACTATGTATAAGAACATATAGGAATTTTCTAGGTCTTTTAGAAATAAGACACAAAAGCTATACTTTTAAACAACACTAGGTCTAAGAGGCAAGATAATTATTCTAACAAATTTGAAACACTTTTACTCAACCTAGGCATTTGGATTCATACACACACTTGGTCATTTGGAAAAATATATCATATTTTAGGCACATAAAGATATACCACTCCCAAATTAAGGTGTAAAAATAATATTTTAAATTGAGCAAGAAATTATTCTAAGTTTGTACAACCCAAAAATGAAAGATAAATGTCTATTCCAGAATTACACAAGGAACAAACATAAACCAATAAATGTTTGAATATTAACTTGTAAAGGTTAATTAAAAACTTTATTTATAAGGCTAGACTCCTAAAATAGATATCAAGATAAACCAAGATGGAAGACATAATAATACTAGGCATTTAGAATAAGAAGATGCATGTGGCTTTGATATTGTGATTCAACACAAAGCAAAAGTTTTTAAAATAATGTGAGCAACGTAAAAATGCTATCATACTCTAAAGGTATGATAAATGGTTTTCTTCAAGACTTATAAGGCACAAAACTTGAAATGAAATAGGTAGTATAATGGCATCCCTTTAAAAAAAATGACACATACACATATGCAAAAGTTTAAAAAATGAATAAGGCAAGGATGTGATGTCAAACAGATGGCATAACACCTCTATAAATAAAGGAGTGATGCAAAAACATGACTCTTTTTTCATGTGGTATGACAAACAAATAGTTTTGACTCGAGACAATATAAGTAAAATGAAAAAATGACAAAAACACCTAATCCTAAAAAATGATAAGGTAGCTTTATACTATCAAATTTTGTCTATATACTTACTCTTGAGAAAAAATTTAAGTTGTTAATTAAAAAATTAAAAAAGCACAAAAAGTAAAGTTTTTTAGGCCCCCTCTTCTCTCAAGAGTTCATACGATGACATGTAACTTCGAGTTACTCACCATGTATTGATAGTATGCACATGGCAAGTGGGATTATCTAAACTATTAATTTTCATTCATTTCTAAATGGTACCATATGCATGTTTAAAACTTGTGTGAAATATGTCATTCAGATCCACATTAACCATCTTGTTTTGAAAAGGTCTTATTTTTTTAACAACCACTACATCCATCAATTTCTCAATGTAGTGTGATGTTTTAGTTAAACATACATTCCAAGGCAATCTCTTACTAATAGAGTTTTCTTAACTACTTAGACAGGCATCCCAATAAGTCAACCTAAATTTGTATACCACTATCGTGGAGTGGGATTGAATTGATGCAAGGAGATGAATTCTTGGGTCAACAATTCCCTACAGAACCAATGGGGAGGCATTAAACTCCTAACCACAAGCCAAGATGCATAAATTAAAAAAAAAAGTGAAAGGATTTTAGGGTCATTTTGGGGGACAACCAAATCACTCAAACTTTGGGGAGGACTTTAGCAACTTTCCATCCATTCTTTTGGATAAAAGACACAAGTGAAATAAATGAGTGTTTTTGATTGCTCAAGTTCCCTAAAGGCAATAGGAGGAGAGCATACCTGTGACTCTCATCTTGTGAAACAAAAACTCAACAATAAACATAAAAATGAAAACTATTATATGTATTTAACTAGAGTGTCAATTCAATTTTATAACACCAGAAAAAATATGTCATGAACTTTTGCCCCTTGGCATTGGGTTTAAAACTTTTTAAAAATGAAAAACAAAAGTAAATAATTTTAAAACACTAGTTTTAAATGTGAGTTTTGAAACTTAGAGTGTTTAAAAATAATCTTTTCTTTGCCTTTGGTTTTTCCAAAATATGTCAAGGGGTCTTTGTGATTAGAAGCAAAATGTAAGTGGGAAAGTTACTTTTGAAATTTATCTCATGGGTTCCAAAACATTTACACACAATGCAAAACTAAAAAAACACATAGTAGTACCAAAAATTTTCCTACAAAACTACAACTATTTAGCACAAAACTATGAATTCTTTCAAAATAAAAGGTTAGCACAAAATCTCAACTCTTAAATCAATATTGTATAAATTATGAAAATACCACCAGTCTTGATGTAATATCATAACTCTCCCTAAAACACAAAAAAGTTAGTGGGAAAACCACAACAATTAGGCAATATATCAATAGTTAATTCAATATCACAATGGTTAAGGCAATACCATGACTATAAAGTCATGATATTGTGTAATATTACAATTTTTCCTAAAACATAAAATAGTTAGTAGAAAACCATGATGGTTAAGATCAATGTCGGGACAAGAAGTGTAATATCAAAATAATTAAGGTAAAATTATGATTTTAAAGTCACGATATTGATGTAATATTGTGATTATAGAGAGCAAAAATGTGACTATAATAATAAAATTTGTGATTTTTTGTAGAACATTTGTTATCTTCTATTTTCCACTTTTCTGATCAGCAAGTTTGGATTTTGACATGAAAATTATTAGGAGGATGTTCTAAATGCCTTAGGAAGAACTTTGTGGGGTGCAAGTCCCACTGAGTTTGTTATCATGTGAACGTAAGAACCTGTTGGTTCCCAGTTATACACCTCTATTGCTCAGTCTTGCACACTTGAATAAAATGGCAAACAAAAGATGAAAAACCCACTAATATATCATTATATCTAGGGAAGGGTTTGGCATCTAGAATGGACCAGACACTAAAAATGATTGAGAGGCACCAACAAAGGGTATGGTTAGCTCCCTACTAATTCTGGCTCTGCTTGATCTAAGATGAGAGGACCTATGGGGTAGCTTGCTCACATGGAGAGATTCTATAATACAACCTCCATGGGGATTTTTAGCACAAAGAGACATAGACATGACTAGGGCACAAACAAACTTGTTCAATCCACCCATGAAGGGTTTTCACATGGAATGAACAAATACTCTAGATCACATACAAGTTACTAAAGATAGATATAAAAGTGCCTGTAACCTTCATTCTAATTAATGTTTAACAACAGGGCTAGATGGAAGACTACAATGCTAATATTTAAAGCAAAAGATACAAACTCATGTTACATAAGCAAAAACTTATGCATTTA
Source organism: Torreya grandis (assembly GCA_037957365.1). NCBI lineage: Eukaryota > Viridiplantae > Streptophyta > Pinopsida > Cupressales > Taxaceae > Torreya > Torreya grandis. The sequence continues at coordinate 472,613 of JARHVA010007849.1, forward strand.
CAAGAAAATAACACTTATGATATGCAACAAGTGTGTATTCTTAACAAGGTAGGACAAGGTATGACAATTGGTTAATAATTGAAAGGGGTGGTGTGCTAGTGGTTTTTCAAACAACATGGTATCTTGAAATATTCATGATAATATTCCTTTGTAAAGATATAGAAAAAACTCAAATACAAGATAATGGAAAATACCAAATGATCCCTAAAAGATTAGAACATACATTCAAACTAAACTTTTAAACACTTGTTCCTGTCAAATACATAAACTTAGGGTTCCCTAAAATGTCATTCAACAACATATTATAAAAATAATGTAGAAATGGTTTATAATCTAGATTCATGCTCATAATGTCAACTAGTAATGAGTACAAACCAAAATGTCCAATCAACACATTGATGCACTTCATCAACATGGAAAAATAAAAAATAAAAATCATTTTTATTAACTTGAAAAGAGATATTACATACATAAAATTTTCAAAATGTTGCCATGGTGACAACAATGGTGAGATATCTCCATGTTGGATAGGGGAGACATAAACTTGCTCTCAAAGTTTGTGAATGGTTGTACACTTGTACCACCTTAAGAAGGGAGATAAGATCTACACATAATATTTGATCCTAATTTTTTTTTATAACCTACACATAGAGAAAATAAACAACCAACAATAACAATGAATAGAGGATAAACCCTCTATTTATACACTTTTACCCTTTTTAAATCTGGGACTATGGGTTGTAATTAGCAAAATTGTAAATCAACCCTCCAAATTATACCAAGATGCTCCCATCTAGAAAATATTCCTTGCCATGCCTAAAATATTTATCCATTTGAAATAAAAATCATTGATTTAACTACATCTATAAGGAATGAAGAATATTTGCAACAACCCCTTTGATTTCTTGATTGGAGATGCCTTTTTACATTATCTAAAATGTGAAATTTTGTGGTAGAGGTTAAACAAACTTTGTCCTCATGTTAAAATTCTTGGAGATACCATTAACCACTCTCTTGTATAATTATAACCTCTTAGACAAATCTCTTTTATCTTATACATAACATGAAACAACCTGCTCTTGTAATGATGGCTTTGAGATGTTCCAGCTATTGTAGAAGCAAAAAATGATCTATGGCCAAAAATATGCTCTAGAATGGCCCATATACCTTCTTATATGCTTCAAATTGTTTCCCATACATGAAGGATCCATCAGTTTTAAATCTTAAGCCAATATTGACACATGGCATGCCACATAAGATCCAACTAGGCATTCATGGGGTTTAAAAAATGATTAAGCTGCTTAATTGGCTCTACCTGAACACATGTTATTTTTTCATGCACTCCTAAAGATAGATCAAATACACATCATTGATATTTTAATAATTCTCTCGGCCTTGACTTCATTGTAGGTCATTGATATTCATATTCAAGGATGGGTTGTTCAAGCTCATGGGTAAGCTTTGAGATTTTGAGATCAAAGATCTTATCATACTTCCCCTTCCATTCACCAATCAATAATTCAAATCTTGATATGTTTTGGACTTCAACCTTAACAATAAAGACTTCCTTCTTCATTTGAATGTTTTCTTGGATTGACCTCCATGATGATAAGGTTTTAGGATCTTGAAGAAGGATGGGTGTGGTTTGAATAGGTAAAGGTTCCTCTTTGGCTTCCATTTCCTAATATAAACTTTTTCTAATTCATTTATCCCATGACTCCACCACCTGATTCCATCTTGAAATATTAAAGTACCTTTTGAGAGACTCTTTGGGAAGGGAATGAGAGTTTTGTGCCAAGATAGCCTCATTATTTTCCCTCCAAGCAATAATCAAACACTTCAATTATGACTTATATTGGTCTTCATGGACAACTTCAACTTGAGGAATGGGTTGAAGGACTTAAGAGGATTTTAAAATCACTTGATTTGGTTTTTTAAGTAAGAAAGGGTGGAGCAAAAGAGAGATGATATGGAGTAGGAGAAGGCACATGAGACTAATAACACTAACTTGCTTCCTCTAATGAACCACTATTTTTTTGTCAACACATTAAATGAGGCCACCTATATCCAATATATCATTAGTAAGGCTTTGTTGATTTTATCCTTCAATAAGTACCCTCTTGCTATTAACCAACTATAATGAGTCCCTCATATTCTAAATGATATGGATAAGAACACTTTTACCATACTCCTTTTGTCTATCAAGTTCTAGCATATTCCTTTCATATCACAAAAGAGTTTGTTTTAAATATTGAAATAAATTGAGTAGAAATGTAACTATGTTGACTAGGGGCAATATGGTTTTGACAAGGATGATTAGATGAATGAGTTGTAAAGGAGGTTGAATTAGGGTGGGAGGTATCATATATTACTAATGGATATCTTGATTAGATTGATTTGATGGTTGAAAAGCTTGGTAAAGTTGTTGAGAAAAAAAGGAAGAATGATACTCTTGATAAAAATGCTGATATGACTCATTATGATACTAATAAAGATCAACATGTTGTTGGTAAGGATCAACATATGCTTGATATGGCTCACCAAAATGAGTAAAACATAAATCTAATCCAAACTTAACCATGAAACTTCATGAGAGGTAAAATAGAAAGAGTACTTACCTAAAAGAATACTTGAGGTACCAAAACCAGTGAAATGAACTTGAAATTTCCATTGGTGGTTGTGTTCATACCTCTAAATGCTGCTATATTAAAGAGCAAAACCAATAACTCTTCAATAGATGAATGTCTCATCAGGCATGCTAGAACTTTTATCATCAAAATCTTCACCTTTGAGGAGGGTTTTCAAGCCTCCTCACTTAAGTGACAACATGAGAACTCTTCAAAGGGTTTGGGTGACCTTATAGCTGAAGAGAACCTCTAGATAGGGATAGCTCCTTAGATGCATCACTTAAGAATGAAAAACTAAGTCTATTACTTGCAAAAGAAAAGGGAGAAGGAAATGTTATACACTAAAGAGAGGTGATGCACCAATTTTTATGACCTTTATCATTGATTTACATGTGTATTAAGACCTATAAGACTGCAAGAAACATACACTTATGTTAAAAATACCCTATCACATCAATGAATTGTAAAGACGAAAGGTCAAGCAAGAGTAGAAGAGAAGATATTTTCAATTTCTATTTTAGTGATGATTGATCACATTATATAAAGTGTGTGCAATGTTTTTCTAAAATGTTCTATGGAAATTTAATTGAAAGGAATATTACTTTCAATAAACATTATGTTTGGTCAGACAATTGTACATTGAAATTTAAGAAAATGTGGATGTTTTACTAGTTTAGAATGATGCATGTTACCAGTAGTGTAAAATATATTTGGATTTTTACTAAGGATAATAATATAAAATGAGATCATGATGGTGCTAAAGCATATATGAAAATATCCCTTGCAAGAGATGATTTTAAGTTCCACAATGGCACTTATTTGATTGATGTAAAAACCATTATTGAATGGTGCAACAATGAAATTGACCATGGTGCTAAATAAAACTCTAGTGTTCATAGATATTTCTATTTGATGGAGGAAGAAAATTGGTAAGGTATGAGGATTGTATGGCCATATTGGGATTAAGTGAGAACCACTCATTTTGTAGCTCAAATGCAGACTCTTAGACATTTCATATAAGGCACATGGCATGTTTTTATTTTGCATGTGTGGAATTTTTTGGGAATGGGTGTACACCACAAGAATGGGTGGATAAATGGATTTTTAGACCTCTAACTATAATCAACACATATCAGGTTCAACTAACATTACAACTTATATACATGACACCATCACATGACTTTAACCATGTATTTGATATAGTGAAACTGGGTACATGATTAATCATTATGTAATATATTATCATTATATATTGACATAATTATTAAAAAATATTTTATTTTGTGATTTAGGACATGTTTTTGTAGTTATTGAAAATGCAAATAATGAATTAAAAAAATAGTACTTATATTAGTGTGTAGAGGAAAAAGATAAATTTTTTTCAGTTACAAATGGGGAAAAACTGACTACCCCACTAGGTCTATGGTAGTTAGTAAAATTTGGATTTGATTATATCCTATCAAAAAAATTGATGTATGGTTGTTTTAAGACTATGAAATACATAGAATATACTACACTATTTTAATTTAATTTTTGAATTAAATGTTCAATTTCTTAAATATCAAGAATGTCCATTAAATAGAAATATATGAAAGGTTCATGAGTCTAATCATGAAGAATGTTTTTCTACTATAAGAGTAGATAATATCCTAGTGGTTCATTATTTTTAAATTCCAAGGTATGTTGAATTCTCAAATGTATATATGTTTAATTTATCAAATTTTATTGATTGTGTATATAGTACATATAAATTATAATTTAATTACTTGTTAACACATTTATTATAGGTTAGTGGTGCCAAATAAACTTCCAACTTCATGTGGTTCACATTGTTAGTATATAATTCCATTTATTTAAGCTTTAAGACCATCTTAATAAAAGCTTAGGATAAATTTGGAACATTATTACATAGTTCTATATTCTCTTTAGGTCATCACATGTACTATGTTTCCTAACCAAGTGGATTATAAGGTCAAAATATTGGGAACATAATTAATATGCATATCTCGACATTTTTGGATTGATGGATTTACAAGGAAAGGTCCTAGAAGCAAAAGTTTCATATGAATGATAAGAAATTATCTCTTGATTTCATAAAAATAGCATTTTAACACTAATCAATACACCATCTACCATAAATCCATCTCTTATATTTTATCATTGTAATTTGAGGTGCAAGTAGATGGATTCAACACACACATAAGGGTTATTTCTATTTATTTATTTGACATACAATTTTTTTATTACCATCTAAATTTTGTCTAAAACATTATCATTTTATCATATAGGGATGGATGTTCTTAAGGTTAGATAGGTACTCCATCTCTTGACCAAGAGTGATTATAATAAAAAAACATGGTGATATAAATTATTCACCACCCTTGACATGGTGGCAATGACATTTTACATCCATGAAGCACAAGAGGTGATGTAGATGCCTATCTTGTGAAGGCCATAAATTTTGATCCATGAACCTTTTTGATCTCTCGTTCACATCAAAAAGAAGATATCAAAAATACAAATACAACCATAACTAATCCTATATATTTAGGGTCATTTTATTAAAAAAAATAGATTCCATACAACACCATATAAAGGTCCAAAAAATGATGTCTAATCTATTTTTCAATAATTGTGTAATTTTATAAATAGGATAATTTTGTAATTAGACATGAACTTGAGTTGGAATTCATCCATTAGTTTGACTTTAATGTGTAGAGGATGAGTGGATATTTTTAGGCTAATTAGAGCTCACATGTAAAAGTTACTAAAAATAGAGGTTGTCAAACTTATGGTGATATAAATTATTCACCTCCCTTGACATGATGGCAATGCCATTTTTCATCCATGAAGCACAAGAGGTGATGTAGATGCCTATCTTGTGAAGGCCATAAATTTTGATCTATGAACCTTTTTGATCTCTCATTCACATCAAAAAGAAGATATCAAAAATACAAATACAACCATAACTAATCCTATATATTTAGGGTCATTTTATAAAAAAATTAGAGGCCATATGTCACCATATAAAGGTCCAAAAAATGACTTTTAATCTATTTCTCAATAATTTTGTATTTTTATAAATAGGATAATTTTGTAATCAGACATGAAATTGAGTTGGAATTCATCCATTAGTTTGACTTTAATGTGTAGAGGATGAGTGCATATTTTTAGGCCAATTAGAGCTCACATGTAAAAGTTACTAAAAATAGAGGTTGTCAAACTTGCACAAAAATGTTACTAAAAATATTAGTTACTAAAAATATCATGGTCAATTAACTCTAGGTAGATTTTTATATTTTTAGATTATTTTAATTATCCATATCAAATCCAATTTTGACTTGAGATTTATTTTAAAATTTATATGTAAATATTTTAATGCATTTAATAAGAATCATAAATATTGGAGTTTATAAAATTATGATTAAATTGTTCCTATTGAGATTTTTGTTTTTCTATTTTTTAATTTCATCAAGAGGTGGAGATATCCAACTATGACTTGATAAGCAAATGTTTCACATGAATGATAAGAAATTATCTCTTGATTTTATAAAAATAGCATTTTAACACTGATCAATACACCATCTGCCATAAATCCATCTCTTATGTTTTATCATTGTAATTTGAGGTGCAAGTAGATGGATTTGACACACACGTGAGGGTTATTTCTATTTATTTATTTGACATACAATTTTTTTTATTACCATCTAAATTTTGTCTAAAACACTATCATTTTATCATATAGGGATGGATGTTCTTAAGGTTAGAATAGGTACTCCATCTCTTGACCAAGAGTGATTATAATTAAAAAAACATGGTGATATAAATTATTCACCACCCTTGACATGGTGGCAATGCCACTTTTCATCCATGAAGCACAAGAGGTGATGTAGACGCCTATCTTGTGAAGGCCATAAATTTTGATCTATGAACCTTTTTGATCTCTCATTCACATCAAAAAGAAGATATCAAAAATACAAATACAACCATAACTAATCCTATATATTTAGGGTCATTTTATAAAAAAATTAGAGGCCATATGCCACCATATAAAGGTTAAAAAAATGACTTTTAATCTATGTTTCAATAATTTTGTAATTTTATAAATAGGATAATTTTGTAATCAGACATGAACTTGAGTTGGAATTCATCCATTAGTTTGACTTTAATGTGTAGAGGATGAGTGGATATTTTTAGGCCAATTAGAGCTCACGTGTAAAAGTTACTAAAAATAGAGGTTGTCAAACTTGCACAAAAATGTTACTAAAAATATTAGTTACCAAAAATATCATGGTCAATTAACTCTAGGTAGCTTTTTATATATTTAGATTTTTTTAATTATGCATATCAAATCCAATTTTGATTTGGGATTTATTTTAAAATTTATATGTAAATATTTTAATTCATTTAATAAGCATCATAAATATTTGAGTTTATAAAATTATGATTAAATTGTTCCTATTGAGATTTTTGCTTTTCTATTTTTTAATTTCATCAAGAGGTGGAGATCTCCAACTACGACTTGAGCATGTGTGCTAGAGTAAATTTTAAAATATGTATCTAGGTGTAATAAAAGGTCATGGTATTGGAAACACATGTTATTTTCCTATAATAATGTTTTTAAAGTGACTGATTTGTAAGGGAAGGTCCTGAAAGTGGAAACATTAATTGGAGATAAGAACTCTCTTGACTACATAAAACTAGCATTTTAACACTGCTTAGTATACAATCTACCATGGATTCATATCTTATGTTCAATAAATATTATCTAGGGTTAAAATATAGGGATTTTAAATGCACATGATTTTTTTTTTAGTTTATTTAAACAAATTACAATTTTCATTTTACACACATCTAAAGTTTGCCTTAAAAAATACAATATTTTCATATAAAGATGTTCTTGAGCCTAAAACAAGTACTTCATATCCTAATTGAGCATGATATGAGTATAATAACATAGTATTAGACATTATTAAACCCATTTACATGGTGTTGATTCCAATTTTCATCCAAAAAGCACCAAAGGTGGAAATCTCCAATGGTAGTTTGAACATTGGCAACATTTATTTTCAATGTTTGTATGCTTGAATAACTGTAAAAATGTGTATCCAAGTGGATTTAGTGGTTTTTTTATTGGGAAAATATGATTTATATATACTTATGTGTTGTAATTAATGGATTTATAATGGGGTCTTGGAAGTAGAAATGTCAGTGGGAGGACAAAAACTTGTCTCTTGACTCCATAATTAACATTTTATCACTGAATAGTATACAGTCTACCATGAATTTTTATCTTATGTTTGATGACCATGTTCTATGGTGAAATTATATGGATTTTAAATTTATGTTAATTTTATTTTGGATCATTTTAAAAATGTATAGTTTTCATTTTACACGTGTATGAAGTTCACCAAAAAACTACATTTTTTTCATATTGGGAAGGACATTCTTGAGGCTGAAATAGGTACTTTGTCTCTTTACAAGGTAAGATTAAATGATAATAATGTATTATTAAATATTATTCACCAACCATAATGTTTTTATGATGCCATTTTTTAGCCATGAACCATTAGAGGTGATGTTTTCCAACTATGGCTTGAATGTTAACAAAAATTGTCAATGTTTTGCATGCCAGAGTAGCTACAAAAATATGTGCTTGGGTGGTTTCAGAGGTCATGGTATTGGTAACATGTGGTTTTCATATATAAATTTTATGTAAGTGATGCATTTTCAATGGGAGATCCCATAAGTGTAAATACCAATTGGGGAACAATAATTTATCACTTAACTTCATACAAATAACATATTTGTACTTATCAGAATATAATGTGTAATTAATTCATATTTTATGTTTAATTTACATGATCCAAGGTGAAATTATAATTATTAAACACACAAATTAATATTATTTTATATTTTGAAATGACTTACTATTTTAATTTTACGCAATCTTAAGTTTGCCTAAAAACTATAATTTTATCATATTGGGAAGGATATTCTAGATGTTGGAATGGGTAGTGTGTATCCTAAAATAGCATGATCAAAGGAAAATAATGTGGTCCTAGATGTTATTTTCCACACTTATTGTGGTGGTGATGCTAGTTTTCATCGATGAAGCACCAGATGTTTATATCTCTAATTGTGACTTGAACACAAACATGAGAATTTGGCCATTTATAAATATGCAGATCTTAAGTCTCTTATGATTGAAAATAGAAATAAAATCATGCAATCGATGGTTCTTGATAATATTACGAAGTAAATTATTATTATTCCACATAAATGTGATGAATTTAAGAAAGATATGAATTTTGTATCATATTTAAGGAAAAGAAGTAGTAGTTATTCATCTCCATTAAAGACTCATAGGGTTATAAGTCATTTAAATGCTGACAACAATCAATTTGGACATAAGCCTTATATTATGATAAAATATATAATATTAACCCAACTATGAAAGATCCTATTGCTGTGGAAAATAATGATGATGAGAAATTTATTGTAGAAAAAGAAATGAAATCTAAGCATATAGATATAAACAAAGTTTTAAAAAAATAAATAAACTGTAATAAAAATAATATACTAAAAATAATTACAACAAGGTCAAATGTTCCAATATATATCCACATAAGCCATAAAGGTATACAAAATGTGAACATAATAGAATGTTGAGTCAATGCCATATAAGCATACAATGTCAAAATGGAGTACATTGCTATATAGGAATGAAATAAAATGTAATGTAAGACATATCTTAATTAAAAAAAAACTCTCCCTCTCTTTTCCTTGTTCATACAAGTCTCTCCCTCAGATTCCTTGCTTGTGGATTGAGATCCCTCAAATTCCTTAGATTCCTCCAAGATCTGACTATGGGTCATTTTACATGCATAACCCTTATGTAGTTGAATCTATTCATATACAAATATTGTTATAAACTTTACATACTACAAATGCAATCGAGTTTATAAGTTTATTTTAAAATGATACAAAAACTTTTTGCACTTCTCATATTTTTTTGGTCAGTCTCAAACATATTTTGATGCTCAACAGGGTTAATGGAATGTTGAGTCTCATGTACAAGAATGTGAATGGGATAAACACCAAGAATCGATACCTTGATCATGTTAATGGAAGAAGTTAAACCTTTCACACTTTTACATAAACACTTTAAAAAATTAATAAATTATTAAAATCTAATATCTAAATTTAAAAATATTTTTTTGGGTATCATGTCACCCTACTAATAATTTCAATAGGACTATTAGCTATCATTGCACACCACTATGTAGGTAATAAATTCACATTAGTTATATTTACACAAGTATATAGGAAATTTAATAAAATATATATATATATATATATATATATATATATATATATATATATATATATATATATATATATATATATATATATATATATATATATATATATATATATATATATATATATATATATATACAATTCAACATTATAATTTATCATAACTCAATGAGTTGATGCGCATATTAAATCATAACAACAATGCCTAGGTTTTCTCATGCCCATATAGATGGAGTCTCCACTATGGTCATCAAATAAAAATATATATAATTGTTATTTGAACATATCTATATATATAAATACATGTACATGAACTATAATATCAATGAAAAATTACCTCCATATATGTATAAACTGGTTTGGTAACAAAAATATATCACTACTACATGGTCCATAATTTGGAAATAAAAAGGATGGGACCATCACCTGTTGCACATAAAAAACTGCATATATATTGTTAATTTTCATGTAAATTAATTATTACCTTATAAATATAGATATATCTAAAAGTTATCATGTCAAATATTATTAGTTATTATTATATTATTTTTACATGTCAAATATATTAGACAACTATAAAGGTTATATTGGGGTGGCCAACCTAAATGTATGTGTAAAAAACTCCCCATTCATAACCATAGCATCTATCCCCTTGTAAGCACCACCATGATTAGGTTGTACAACATAAACTTGGAGAATCCTTCCTCTTATAAAATACACTACAAATCGACATTATTCTTCAGTTCCTTAGTTAAGGAGGGTTCTATCATACGTAAATATCCACCCATGATGATAGAGGAAAATTCCCACAAACTTATTCCAAAATAGCCCTTAATTTGGAAACTTATGATTGTAAAATGAATATACTTTAAATCCTTAACACATGCCTCCTACTTCATCATAATCTAGCTCAAGATATCCATCTTAAAATTAGGGAAACCTTTCTAATCAAAACATGTGAAAGTACACCTATAATCCTTATCATCATTACTAGAAATCATTCTAGCCTTGATACTAATTGAATTCCAAGTCATGAAGTCTTGTATAATATCAAAATGTTGCATAAGGCCTTCATCAATGAATTTATAGTTAATGATGTTCTTAAAAACCAAAAGTTTAGGAATCTTTGTATTGTTTTTTTTAATAATAACATTTGACAAGCCATCCTTACCAAACCATTTCATGAAATATTGTAAATCCACCCCACATTAGCGAACCAAACAATAATTTTAGTTCCCTTCCATATACACATGTTGAATGAAAACATTATTAAACAAATCAATAATAATAAAGGCTTCCTCCATCATATGACTAATATTCTAGATGGAGACACTCTACTTACTAAGAAAGTTTTGGGTAGATGCACAAAGTTAGGGTACAAAAAGGTGACACAATGAAAAATACAAAACCTTTTTTCTAAAGGGCATGCGCCATTTTTTCTAAAAAAGGCTATGCAGACCTTGTATGGATTAGTCCTGACCCTAAAGGGCATACACCCTTTTGATCAAAGGGCATATTCCTGTTATGTGTGGAGTTTGTTTTAACACCACTAAGGTAAAAATTAAATTACTAGGATAATTTTAACATGAAATATTTCCCTTTTACAATGGTGGGATGAATTATAACCACTTCCCCCATTTGTGGTACATTTTTGGGAAGTGGGTTTGATTTAAAGGTGTTGAGAGAATCAAGGGATTATGTGGTTTAAACCTCCCTTATTTTGTGCCTTATTTTATGGGGATATGGTTATCCTTATGGTTATGGCACATTTTCAAGGGATTCTAAAATTTATAAATAGGGGAGAGGGGTAACACATTATTCATTGTGTTTTGCATTGAGTTTTGAGCTCTACACTCAGTATGATCAATTTTGAGGTGTAGCTTTGCATCTTTTAAATTTTGGTGTGAATTTGAGTTGGAGAAAATTATCTCTATGCAAGGTTTCTTGTCTAGATTTATTTTTACTCTTTTTTAAAATATTATTGAGATCCTCTTGGTGGACGTAGCCCACATTGGGTGAACCACGTTATATCAGTGTTATTTGTGTATTTTTTATTAGATCTAAATTTTTCTTCCATGTCTCTGCTACTGTGATTCTAAGGAATGATTTTTGTGTTGCATATTATTACATAATTACTTAATTTTAATAACTTATTCCTAAAATTTGGTATTAGAGCTAGCTTTAATGGTTTTGCTAAAGTGGTGAATTATTGGGAAAGATATTAACTTGAGTGGGAGCTATGGTATATAATGGTAGATCTAGAGTTGAAAAATTCAGTGGGTAGAATTTTGGATTGTGGAAGATGTAGATGGAAGATTACTTGTTTCAAAAGGATCGTCATCTCCCTTTGATGGGGAAAATAGGACAACCTTCAAATTTGAATTAGGAAGATTGGAATTTTCTTGATAGGAAAGCACTAGAAGCCATACGGTTATGCCTTATATCTCCGATTACCTTCAATATTTAGAGGAGATGACTACATTTGGTTTGATGAAGAAATTAGGGGAGTTATATGAAAAACCCTTTGCCTCTAATAAAATATTTTTGATGAAAATATTATTTAATATGAAAATGTTTGAAAATGGTTTTGTAGCTGATCATTTGAATAATTTTAATATGGTCGTGAGTATGTTAACTTCTATTGGTATTAAATTTGAAGATGAAGTTAAATATTTATTGATTGTTTCTCCTTACTAGACTGTTGGGATATCTTAGTTATGACTGTCAGTAATGTCATCCCTACTAAGGAAAGATTAAAGTTTGAGGATGTTATAGGTGTAATTCTTAGTGAGGAAATGCAAAGGAAGATCACCAGGGAATCATCTCTAGGGAATTATTTGATGGTGGAGACTAGAGGGAGACAAAAAGATAGAAGCAAAGGAAACCATGGAAAGTCAAAGGTTCAAGGAAGATCTAAATATAGAACCACAAAGAAAGAATGTTGGAAACTTTAAAACAAGAAGACCAAACATGAGGAGACCAAGGAGGTAAATATGACAACAAGTAATGTTAGTCAGGATGCTTTAATTCTTTCCTTGGATAATGTTTCTGAATCTTGGGCATCATTTTATGGATTATGTTTAAGGAGATTTTGGACATATTTATCTTGGTGATGATGAACCATGTAGTATAGTAGGGAAAATTTGTGTTCAAGTGAAGATGTATAATGGGAACAAATGCATACTAAAGGATGTCAGACATGTCCCATAGTTAAGGTGGAATTTAATTTTAGTGAGACAATTAGATAGTAAGGGATATTTAGTGATGTTTTTATTAGACTCTTAGAAAGTTACCAAAGGTGATCTTGTGGTTGTGAGAGGTAAGAAAATTAACACTTTGTATTTGAATTTTAGTGTTGATCACTTTAATTTAGTTGTTGTAGATGGAGATACAACTTTGTGGCACTAAAGGCTTGGTCATATGAGTTGGAAGGGCATGGATATCTTGAAATACAAGTTGCCCAAATTAAAATAGGTTTATTTGGACTTCTATGATGATTTTGTGTATGGAAAGAAAAATCAAGTCAAGTTCTTGAGGGTTAGACCTACAAAGAAGGAGAATAAGTTGGAGTTGGTTCACTCAGATGTATGGGGGATAGATTAGGTATCTTCTCTTGGTGCTTCAAATTACTATATTACATTAATTGACAATGCAAATAGGAATGTTTGGGTATATTGCATTAAAAATAAATCTAATGTATTTGAAACATTCAAGTTATGGAAAGATTTAGCTGAGAATGAAATAGGTCTCAAGTTGAAATGTCTCAGGTTAGATAATGGAGGTGAGTATTTTAGCAAATCATTTGATGATTATTGTTCATAGAATGGAATTTGTAGGCAAGGATGATTCTAAAGATGCCACAGGAGAATGGAGTGTGAAAGAGGATGAACATGACAATCATGTAGCATGATAGGACCATGAGGTTACATGTAGGGTTTCCCCTAATGTTTTGGGTATAAGAAGTTAACACAACAATATATATGATTAATAGAGGACCTTTAGTGCCTTTGGATGGAGGCATACCTGAGGAAGCTTGGTCTGGTAAGAAAGTTAATTATTTTTTCTTAAGGTCTTTGGATGTGAGGCATTATTTCATGTTCCCAAGAAAGATAGGACCAAGTTAGAGGCTAAGTCTAAGAGATGCACCTTTATTGGTTATGGTGAGGATGACTTTGGTTTTTGGGTTTGATGTCTTAGAGACAAGAAAATATTTTGGTCTAGGTATGTTGTATTTAAAGAAAAAGTAATGTATAAAGATCAATTACAGGAACAAGAATAAAAAGAGTACATAGTTTTGGATGATATTATAAATGGTAATGTATCCAAGGAGATAGTTTAGTAACCTCATACATAAGAAACCCAAACTCCTATAGTAAGAAGGTCTCTTAGGGTAAGAAAAGCTCTTAAACATTTGTCCCCATCTTTGAGTTATTTATTACGTACTAATAGTGGAGAACCAGAATGTTTTAAGGAAGAAATGTAGGGGATTACTAGGAAGAAGTGGGAGAAATCCATTGAATAAGAACATATTTCTCTCATCGAGAACCTAATGTGGGATTTCGTGAAGCTACCCAAGGGCAAGAGAGAATTTCAAAACAAGTGGGTATACAAAATCAAATAAGAGGATGGAAGAAGGAAAAGGTATAAGGCTTGGTTAGTGGTCAAGGGGTTTTCATAGAAGAAAGGTATTGATTTTGATGATATTTTTTCTCATGTTGTTAAAATGACTTCTTTTAGAACTGTGTTTGGTGTAGTTGCAGTAGAGGATTTGCATTTACAATAATTAGATGTGAAGACTGCATTCCTTCATGTTGATCTGGAGGAGGAATTAAATATGGAAAAACCGTAGGGTTATGAAGTCGAAGGAAAGGATAAATTGGTGTGAAAACTAAAAAAGAGCTCGTATGTCCTTAAATAAGATCCACAATAATGGTATAAAAAGTTTGACAGTTTTATGTTAGAACATGGTTACTCCATGTGTCATTTTGATCATTGTATGTATGTCAAGATATTTGAGGATGGTAATTATATTATCCTTGCTTGTATGTAGATGACATATTGGCTGCAGGAAAGAACATGCAATAGATTCAAGTACTCAAGAAGCAACTTGGTGATTCCTTTTCTATGAAGGATTTGGGTGCTGTGAATCAAATTCTTCATATGAGGATAACTTGAGATAGGAAGGAGAAGAATATAATTATCCCAAGAAGAGTACATGAATAAATTTTTGGAGAGATTTAGTATACAGAATGTTAAGCTAGTTGGGGCTCCTTTGGCAGGCCATTTTAGATTATAAAAGGAGTAGTGTCCCAAGATAGAAGAAGAAAAGTTCAATATTTCTAAGGTACCATGCTCATCATTTATTGGTATCCTAATGTATGATATGGTCTATACTAGACTAGATATCTCCCATGCAATGGGAGTAGTAAGTAGGTACATGAATAATCTAGGTTATGAGCACTAGCAAGTAGTGAAATGGATTCTTCAATATTTCTGAGGAACCATGGGTACATCATTATGTTTTGGTGGATCATAAATCACTTTGTATGGTTATGTGGACTCAAATATGGCTAAGGATTTTGATAATGGAAGAAGTATAATAGGTTATGTATTTACTATCGAGGATACAATGGTTAGTTGGATTTCTCAGATACATAAGGTTCTAGCTTTATCAACCACAGAGGCTGAGTATCTTACTACTACAAAGGCTAGAAAAGAGATGACTTGGTTACAATAATTACCTAATGAGTTAAGGCATAAGCAGGAAGTTGGGGGACTACATAGTGATAGTCATATTGTTATACATTTAGACAAGAACTATGCTTTCCTCTTGAGGAAGAAGGACATATAGTTGTGGTATCATTTCATCAGGACAGCTTTGGAGGAAAACATGGTGAAGATAGAGAAGATACATATGATCCAGAATCTTGAAGATATGATGACTAAGGTAGTCACATTGGATAATTTGAGGTCATGTTCAACTTTGGTTGGTCTTCATGAATATCATGGAGGAGTGTTAAATTTTATTCAAGGGGAAACGAACTCCAAGTGGGAGATTATTAAATGTGGATTTCATTTTAACATGCCTAAGGTAAAAATTTAATTAAAGGGACAATTTTAACATGAAATATTTACCTTTTACAATGGTGGATTAAATTTTAACTACTTACCCCATTTGTGGCATGTTTTTGGGAAGTGGGTATGATTTAAAGATGTTGAGAGAATTGGGGGATTATTTTGTTAAAACCTTCCTTATTTTGTGCCTTATTTTGTGGGGATATGGTTATCCTTATGGTTATGCTAGATTTTTCAAGGGATTTTTAAAATTATAAATATGGGAGAGGGGTAACATACTATTCATTGTGTTTTACATTGAGTTTTGATCTCTGCATTCTTTCTGCAGCCAATGTGATCGATTTTGAGGTGTAGCTTTGCATCTCAGGAATTCTGGGGTGAATTCAAGCTGGAGAAAATTATCTCTATGAGAGGTTTCTTGTTTATAGATTTTTTTACTCTTGTTTATAATATTATTGATATCCTCTTGGTGGATTTAGCCCACATTGGGTAAACCACGTTATATCAGTGTTATGTGTGTATTTTTGCTTAGATCTAAATTTGTCTTCCATATGTCTCTATTGTTGTGATTTTGAGGAATGATTTATTTATTGCATATTATTGCATAATTAATTAATTTTAATCACTTATTTTTAGCAATTCCCTTTGAAATTTAGAAAGGATGTACACCCATTACAAAGGGTGTATACCCTTTTAAAGACATCTATTTTTTTGGGTGTATTTTTCGCTAGTTATTTTTGCATTTAAATACGTGTATGTTTTTTATTGTATTAAATCTATGCTATTTTTTTGTTGTGTTTTTCTTATTTTGTTTTTGTGTACAAGGATATATTTAGTAAAATAAATTTATTTTTATATCACATTTTATACATTTAATAAATTTATTTAGTAAAATAAATTTATTAAATGTATAAAATGTGATATAAAATTAAATTTAAAATTATTAAATTTAATTTACTAAATATAAAAAATTATGGCCACTCTACACCTTTTGAAATTGATTACAGAGTTGTAGGCATTATCATTTAGAAGTTAGTTTTTCAAAATCTATTCTGGTTAATACTTAGTTTTCATAATTCAAGGATCAGAAGATACAATGAGTAACAATGTTTCAAATCATGTTACATGTGTAATAGGTCTATACCATTGAGGATTACATGCCTAATTTACCTACTTGAGTATTCTCTACTTACTTTATCTACTTGAGTATGCCCTACCTGATTGAATAGCCAGGCCATATCTTGATCTCAATAAATATGCCCTACATAAATACACAATCCATATCTTGATCTTTAATATTCCATATTGGTTTCAATTAAGTGCTCAACTTATTAGACCTAATCTACTTCAAGGTCTTCTATAAACTTACTTGTAATTAGGTCTCTTCCCAACCATAATCTATCTCTTGGTCTATCACAAAAAATCTTCTATGTATTGGATTTAAAGGCTAATTGAATTATTATTTAGTATCATCTGTTGACTTGTTAGTTTCTATATTTAGGTTAAAAGACACTTTTAATGACTTAAAATAGGGTACTCAGTCCCAAAATATTAATTTACCTTCAATAAAAACCCTTCTTTGACTCATAAAGCACTCAATTATACATCCTCACTACTTTTAACAAGACTATGATGGTTTCACCAATTATTTAAAGACTCAATCTTCTTATTTCATACATAAATTCAACTCAAAACTTAGATGACAACAAATCTACCCTTTATATGCCTATTAGGCCAAATTCTACCTCTTAAGGATTTGATACAAAGAGGTCTAAAACTAAATTATTTTATGGACTCATTTACTTAAAAAACTCAATGAAAATCTTAATACAATAATACAATACTCATAGGTCTCTTTACATGATTTCAAATTACCAATTAGATCACCAAAGTGCCAAAAAGTTGATTAAGTCCTAAGAATTGTTATAGTAATGTTTATAGGCATGTTTGGTCTTAAAAAGGCATTATTAATCTAAACACATCAAAGGATTCATATAAATATTTTTTAATATGTTTGGATACTATCTCTAAGGATGAGAAACCAATTTCCTTTATTGGTTTCTTAAGAATTGAACTTCAATGGCAACTTTGCCCTTTAGGTCTGAATGGCCTAATCTTCCTACTTGGAAGGATATTGACTTGGATTAACTACCAAATGTTGTAAATAACTTTAAATAAGTATTCTATAGTCTTTACATAATAACATTGGACCTCAGTAATAGGTTTATTCTCAATCAACAAAGTAAAACAATATATGTTTCTCTATATTGAGCTTTTCGATGACTATCTACAAGCAGATTGAAAAACAACCCTCTGCATTTATAAGCAAAAGGTAATTTTGAACATGATGCCTATTATAATATCTTATAAACCTTCTCTAACAACTTCGTTATTATTTTTAAGATATTTTACAGGTTCAGA
This sequence comes from Torreya grandis, assembly GCA_037957365.1. Lineage (NCBI taxonomy): Eukaryota > Viridiplantae > Streptophyta > Pinopsida > Cupressales > Taxaceae > Torreya > Torreya grandis. Next base: position 491,059 of record JARHVA010007849.1, read on the forward strand.
TGCAAGTTATGGTTCTATTATTTATCAAAAACCCTATTTTAAGGTTTGACTATGTACATAGCACCCAATACCTTCAAATTGATTATTCATACAACTTAAAGACAATTTTAAATAAATAACACTTGGAACATAGTCTTAACTACCTCCCTCAACTTTTTCAATCTTATAAACAAACTCATGTAACTTTTTATATGTGATACAAGAGAGTGTAAGTGACTATAGATACATAAAAAATAAGGTTTAGAAGGTTTCAATGACATGAACATTGGATCAAGTATAAATTATTTTCAAATGAATTTATATTTCATTCACATGTGAAATAACTTTTTTAATACATAATATTAAGTAACAACACACCTTTTACTCATAAAAAAGGTTTCTTTTGACTAAATATACCAATGTTCTAACTTGGCAGACTATCAACTTTACTTGCAGTCAATAATTTATTTACTTTTTAAGCTTACTATGACCTTTAATTTATTTTTTATGTTTGAAGTTGATCAAGTGGTTAGATATGTACCATACTTGTATTTTTATATCTTTTCCTTGGAATATTCTTAAGAACCTTGTTCTCAACTTAGAAAATGAACTTTGATTAATGGGTCTATCATTGGGCCTATAAATATGAATAAATAAGTATTATGTATCTTTTAACATATATAATATATAGTATGATATAATAATTTATACATTACATGTACCACATACATAGTACTACATGTAGGTAGGTGGTCACTCATACATGACATCTTCTTGTGGTCATGATACGGTCACTCATATTGGACATGAATGTAGCTAATCACCCTAGTACACTCCATTTCCACCTAAACCATCAAACCCAACCCCCAAACCCTAAACATTGAAACCTAAATTAGAAACCTAAAACCTTAATCCATAAGCTCTAAACCATGAAACCTAAAACACTAAATAATATACCTAAACTCTAAACCCTAAACCTTAAACCCTTAACCCTAATACATTATCCCTAAACCCAAAATAATAATCTACAAACCCTAAAATATAGACCCTAAACATATAACCTTAAAACATTAAACACTATACTTTATATTGTAGACCCTAAACCATAAAACCTAAATGTAAGCCATTAATCCTAAACCCCAAACCATAAACCTAAAATCCTAAATCTAAAACACTAAGCCATAAACCCATAACCTTATACCCTTAATTTTAAATACTAAACCCTACAAAAATTCAAAATCAATAATGGTAAACCTTAAACACTTAACCCCAAATATTAAACCCTAAATATTTACCCCTAAATTATTAATTCTAAACTCTAACCCTAAAACCCTAAGCACTAAACCCTAAAACTTTAAATTTAAACCCTAAACCACAAACCCATAACCATAAAGCTTTAAGCTCAAAATCATAAATCCTAAATCCTAAAACTATACACCTAAACCTTAAAATATAAATGTTAGAACCCAAAAAACCAACCCCAAACACTAAAATATAAACCTTGAACCATAAACCCTTCACCCTAAACCATAAAAAATGAACCCTAACCATGAGCACTAAACCTAGAAATTAAACACTAAACACTAAATCTTGAATCCTAAACATTAGAACCAAAATCCCAAATCCTAAACTCTAAGCCCCAATCCATTAAATCCTAAACACTAAAACTTGACACCAAATTCAAAACCTTAAATCATAAGATGTAAACTCCAAACCCTGAATAATAATCCCTAAATTAAAAACCTAGGCCCTACACCAAAAAACCCTAATCTCCAGACCCTAAACCATTTACCCCTAACCTTAAACCCTAAACCCCAAAAACTAAGCCTTAAACCTTTATCCCCTAACCTTAAATTCTAAAACACAAGCCCTAACATTAACTCATAAATCAAAAATTCTAAATCCAAACCTTAAACACTAAACCCAAATCCTTATACCCTAAACCCTAATCCTAAAACCATAAACCCTAAATCATAAACTCTAAATCATAAACACTAAACCCCAAATCCTAAACCCTAACCCCTAATCCCCAAAAACTAATCTGAAACCCTAAATATTAAACACTAAGTTCCAAACCCTAAACCTTCAACGAAACCCCAAGACCAAAACCCTTAACCTTACACCCTAAACCCTAAACCTTAAGTGTGAAACTGAAAACCCAAAACCCTAAAATATAAACCCTTAGTCCCTTAATTCACAAACCATAAATCCCAAACCTTCAAGTATAAAATATAAATTATAATCCTTAAATCATAATCCATAAGCCATAACACTAAAAGTTGAGCCTTAAATGTTAATCCTTATACCCTAAACCCCAAATTATGAATCTTCAACAAATAACCATAAACCTTAAACCCTAACTTTATAAATCCTAAACCTATAAACATAAACCATAATATTGAGTTATCAACTATATAGATAAATGTGAGGGGGCATTGGCAAAGCCATATATTGAAAGGATTGGGGGATTTCTCACCTATATAGAGAAAGGAGTGACTAGAGACATTCGTGTAAAAGTCTTTAAGGTGGATTCATGATGAATTCATAAATAGTTTATGTTTTATTTAATCAATGGTTCTATCAATATGCATAAATGACTATCATGTAGCATGAAACCTATAACATACATATAGTAATGATACAATCATTCATACATTACATCTACCCCATACCTAGTACTACATGTAGTTATGTTGTCAGTAATACATGATAGTTTCTTATAGTCATGTTACATTCACTCATATTTGACACAAATGTAGATAATCACCCAAGTACACTCCATTTCCACCTAAACCATTAACACTAAACCCCAAAACCCTAAAAACTAAACCTTAAAACCTAAATATTGAACCCTAAACCCCAAACCCTAAGCCATAAACCTTAAACCATAGACACTAAATCATACACCTAAACCCTAAATTCCATAAACCTTAAATGATTAACCTTAATACATTATCCTTAAACCTATAAAAATAATACCTAAACCCTAAAACCTAGACCATAAACATAGAACCTTAAAACCTTAAACCCTAGAATTTATACCCTAGACCTTAAGCCCTAAAACCAAAACTTTAAGACCTTAACCAGAAAGCCTAAACCATAAGCCTAAAATCTTAAATCATAAAAAATAAACCATAAATCATTAACCCTCTACCCTAAATATTAAACACTAATCCCTAAACACAAAATTCAAAATGATGAACCTTAAACCCTAAACATTGAATCCCAAAACCCAAAATATTGACCAATGAAATCTTAACATTAAACCCTAATCACTAAACCATAAACCTTGAAATTTAAACCCTAAACCACAAACCTATAACCATAAAACCTCAAACCCAAAATCATAGACCCTAAATCCTAAAACTTTATAAACCCTAAACCTTAAAAGTTAAATTCCAAAACCCAAACAATCAACCCCAAACACTGAACTATAAACTTTGAACCCTAAACCCTTGACTTGAAACCCTAAAAATGAAACCTAAATGGAAAACACTAAACATACATTATTGAGACCACACCATAGAGGAATGATTCAAGCATTGGTAGCTTTGATCAACCCCATCTCCACTTTCCTATCATAATTCATACACAAGTGCAAAGATTTCAATGTAAGGAGAAAACATGTCATAGCAAAGACAATGGCATAAATTCTAATAATTTATACTCATGACCCACATGATTTTTTGAGAATAACTCAAACATGAAAAGGTCCAAAATTCTCCAAACCTTTTGTTCAATGTTTGTAACCCAAATAGAAAAAAAACAATTATGTTTAGAAGAAGGATTTCACCTCGTCTTCATCATGAATGAGAATAATCTATCAGACATGAATGAAAATATGACCCTAGTACACCCCAATCCAAAAAAAAGGAATCAAAACACCATTCAAGATTCATATTAAAAATATATTAGTAATTTTGAAATAAATTTCCACTGACTACTAGATTGGAACACACTCTACTAGATGAGGAAGTGACTAGGGGTGATGAGGGAGTGATTAGGTATGATGAGGTATACTAATGGAATGGCTATAGATAATGAGTTATGAGGAATAATTATTATGGAGTGATTAGGGATGATGAAAGATGATGATGGTTGATGAGGGAGTGATTAGGAATGATGAGGGATAATGAAAGATTATGAAGGATTGACTAGGTATGATAATAAATGATGACAGTTTATGAGTTAGTTATTAGGGATGATGAGGGATGATGAGAGTGTGATTAGGAATGATGAGGGATGATGAGAGAGGGATAAGGTATTATTAGGGATGATGAGGGTTGATGAGGGAGTGTTTAGGGATGATTAAGGACAATGAGTGATGATTAAAGATGATGAGGGATTGACTAGGGATGATGAAGTAGTGATTAGGGATTAGGGATAATGAGGGGAAATGAGAACCGATAGAGTGACTAGGGATGATAAGTGAACACAGTGGTCAATTATGGATTGATTAGGGATGATGAGATTCCATGAGGGAGTAACTTATGTTAATTTGGAGTTCTATAATATAACTTTATTCTATGTGACTTTAGAATAATACATGAGATTGGAATTAAAGAATACATGGATTGACCATCTATCTAACATTTATTTCAGAGTGAATGGCATATTTTTAGAATGACTTTCAAATGTTGTTTGGATTCATTCTATTTTTAATGGAGTCTATTAGGGTGACTAGATACATTCATGTTTGGTATAATTTATCATATCATTATTACTGGTAAATGTCATTTATGAGTAAATGCATACATACATGTTGTAATAGGTATCATGAATATAAGTATGTTACAAGTTACAAGCTATAAGACAATCACTTATGTATATTAATAGACCTATTGATTGAAAATCCCATAAATTATTTAGGAATCTACATTCAGACTTGGGTATTCAATCAGGTAGGGCATACTAAAGTATATAAAGTAGCTAGGGTATACTTAATTAGGCATCCTAAGAAAAAGTAGAGGATACAAACGTAGTGATAACTAACATAGAAATAAAAAAATATTACGATAAAAATGTAGTATGACAAAACATTATGAGGACAAAACATAGTGAGGAAAAAATGTAATGGTATTGGTAAGGTCATGAAGATGACACAACTTTCAACTAAAGGTCCAAACTCATGAAATCAAATTTTCCTCTGTTATTTTGCTTGTAAATTTGGTGCATTACTTTTCCACCATGAAATATTAACTACTATCACCAAAATGAACTAGAAAATAAATAAATAATGTGATAATCACTAAAATTTCCCAATTATGCTCTTCATGACATTTTTATGAAATTACCAATACCACTACATTTTTTCTTGCTATGTTTTATGCTCATGATGTTTTTTGTCATACTACATTTTTACCACCACATTTTTTAACACTACATTTTTGTCCACTAAAATAGGGGGCATAGTCAATGGTATAGATATATTACATATGGAACATGATTTAAAACCTTGTTTCTGATTCTATCTTCCAATCCTAAAATTCTAAAAACTATGTATTGACCACATTAGATTTTGGAAAAATAACTTCTAAATGGTAACTCCTACAAATATTGAATTGATTTCATAAGATGTAGAGTGGCCCTAATTTATTATATTTAGTAAAATATATTTAATGTATAAGACGATAAAATTTAATATAAATTAAATGTTTATTACATTTATTTTATTAAATATATCCTTGCACACACAAACAAAATAAAACCCAACAAAAAACCCTAGCTTGAACTACACATAAACATAAAAAAAAAACATACATGTCTTTAAACACAAAAATAACTAGAAAAAATTTGCAAAAAACAAAAAAAAAATGTCTTTAATAGGGTGTACACCCTTTCAACATTTTAATCTTTTAATTTTGTGTTTTATCTCTAAATTCACCTTAGGTATAGGCTTAGGAAGGTCTGATTCTAGACTAAACCAATAATGGAGTAGCCCACATGGTTTCTAAGAAATCTAAGAGTCTTTTTAATCTTTGTCAACACATTTGATTAAGAATATTTTATTATATTTTTAAAAATATATAGAGGTTTATAGAGAGGAAAGCGTAGTTTTAGAATATATAATTTTTTAATGTTAGAATATTATTTATAATTATTACTTAATTTTTACATAACATACTTTATTATAGAGTATATACATATCACCAAAAATTTCCTTATATTTTTTGAATATTAATCAAACATCTATAAAACTTATATCTCAACAATCTACACATTATCAACTATGCTTTTAAAAAAAATTATTTTCATGAAGTTAAGGTTTAAAAGTTGTGTTCATACACTTGTAGTTTCAATTTTTCAGTTGTCTTGACTTGTAAAATTACTTTAAAATTATATATAATAAAAAATTAATAAAAACTTTTGTCAATAATCTTCAACATTTCACCTATCCATATATGAAATTTCATACAAAAATTCATTCATTTACTCAAAAAAAGTGTGTTTATACACATGCAATCTCCTTATCATTTCACAAAACATGACCAACCTATTCTCATAAATACATCTATTTCACACTATTTTATCTTTTGGTTATTGAAAAAATATATATATATATTTAGAAACTACATTCAAAATTCCACAATGAATGTTCTTATGTCATTATCAAATTCTTTTATAAGTGTCTCTAACATTCTCTCTAAGTTTAATTGTTATTATTATTATTTTAAGAAAAAAATAGTGTCACTTTATACCCCTTTTTCCCCCATTATCCTGCATCTACCCTTTTATGATATTAATGGAATCCCCTTCCATAACCAATTAGTTTACACTAATTTTTTTAGCCATCTAATACCCCCTAAGATAGCAAAGGCTTATACCCAATGATTGGATTGGATACCCATGTTACTAGCATAGGCTACCGTAATCTCATCTTTATCATCCCAGAGGATCCCTCCTCCTCTTGAAGCACCAAAATCACATTTAAATTCTCCATCAAAGTTTAATTTTACCTAGCTAGGGTAAGGAAATTTCCATTTAACACATTTTCTTATCTCAGTTCTGGGATCTACCTCAATCTTATTTTCATTACTCATTTTCCAATTCCTAGATATTCATTCTTAATTTGTTATGAAAACCTTTTCTTTTTCTTGATTTTATGATCTTAAAATTTTCTTGGAGAATGTTTATAATCTTTTTAGCTACCTTATTGCTAGATATTTTATAGTGCTTAAAAATTATATCAGTCTTCGCTTTTGATATTCTCCATAAAAAATATGGAAGTATCATACTCCATAATTTATGATCCTTTTTTTAAAGGGGCTTTCTAGGAGAACCAGAGATCAGGAGCCAAGTTGAGCCCAAGAAGCCTAAAATTTACTTAATAAGTTCCCCCAAACATTAAAATTAAATGAGCAATCAATAATTAAATTAATAACAGACCATTATTTGTTTCAACAAATGACATCTATTAGCAAGCATCAGTCCCTTACATTGAATGTTATCCAAGGTGAGAATTTTATTTTTCATGGATAGCCAAAAAATATATTAACTCTAGGAGTAAAATATTTATCCCATATTTTCTCCCATGGGATCCAATCCTGTATGATGTTGATCAGCATGTTGTAGCCTAATTTCACATTAAAATGCCCATGAAAATAATCTTTTCACACTAATTCATATTCCTTAACTATATTAATTGCATGGACTCCTTTGAGTAATGTATTCAGATCAATAAGAGTGGTAATATTAGTTGTTTATAATTTATCCAAATTCAAACGATTCCACTTTCTTCTTCCATCTGAGACTTGAATGTAATTATCTACTTGGACTCCATATTTCCTTTGGAGAAGTAATCCTATTTGATTCCAAGGTTCTAATTTATTCAATCGCTAATATAACAACCAAGGGTCTTCCTAAAATCTAACTTGATTACCATTACCTATCTTTAATTTACATCCCTTGAGAATAATGTCCCTACCTTTCACTAAAAAATTCCATAATCAATATCCTCATATAAATTTACCTTCAAAGAGAAAATCATATGCCTCTTTAGACTCCATATATTTATCTCATAAGGTTCTTGTCCATTAGTTTGACTCCTTGATGAACCTATAGCTCAATTTATCCACAAATATTATATTCATAGTATTCATCCTTCTAAGGCCCAAAACTTCAACCTTATTTGGCATGATAACTCTATCTTAGGCATCCATTAAAAATATTTTTTAAATTCTTACGATGTGGTTGGTTTATATTATTGAGCATTAAATTTTTTATCTATATTTTTTTCTATGGTTAGAACCTAGGATTTTGTTTTTCCCAAGGATAATTTCCACTCCAAGGTTGTGCCACTGGTTGGGAGTTTGTTTCCAATATGATTATGAGGTTTTGGTTTTTATGCTTGTCTTTGTGGCTACCATTGTTGGCCTTGATGTTTGTGGTTTCTAGTGTTGGCCTTGAGACTATAAATTCCATTATTGGTCTTTCTATTGTTTCCACTAACCTTACAGTTTATGATATTGTTATGGCCAATTCTACTTTTAAGGTGGAAATTAGAGTGTTTTATTTTAGGCCTAATATAAGTACCATTTTTTAGAAGCAATAACATATATGTTATAAAATTAAGAATCGAAAGGGTAATTTGTAAAACCTTCTTGAAAATGTTTCCTTTTTGTAACAAATAAGATTTTCCCCGTTTCATCCATAACTACTCTAAGTTCACTTTAAATTCCTTTATGATTATTTATACTTTCCACCATTTATCAAACATCTGAGAATCTATACTCATCCTTCTTCTTATGGAAATCAAGATGATAAATTGTTTAAAAAATTGTCTCTTATTTATTTTTCCTTACATCCAATGTGTTTAACTATATAGCCATGTGGTTGATGATATCCAATTTCTTATTTTCAAATATATTTCTAATTTCTGCTTAAGATACTCCACTTGTTGATCATGATGATGAGAGTATTGCTCAATTTATTCTAGTCTTATTCATCAATGATCTCAAATAGTTTTTTTAAATAGAACAAATTTCCTCATTTGGATATTGTAACATATCCCCTCCCCCAATGAGATCCAAGGATTTTATGCATTCCTCACTTATGTCTTTCAATAATACCAACTTAAGGGAATTAGGTTCTAGTTTGGTCTATTTATATGTTTGAAAACTAAATTTAAATGTTTCCATGTAATATTATAGTGGCTCTTCATCCTTTTATTACATTATAAAAAAATCCTCTTTTAGAGGGTATCTACACTTATAATTATAGTCCTTATGTTTGTTCAATAATTTATCTTTCATGTCCTTCTAGTTGATAAAAACAACGTTTATAAATCCCATGAACCATCATAGAGCTACTTTTTTAAGTGTTTATGGAATATTTTAATGATTTGGGCATATTCGTTGTAATCATGATTGTGGCCCATGATGTGAAAATAAAAAAGGAATGTATTAGGATCTTCAATGGCCGTCCCTAAGAATTTAGGGAAATTTTGCAAAGTTATATTATTCATGGGGGAAACCCCTACTGTGATGTTGATGTAAAATTTAATATTTTGAGGTTCAATAATAGTTTTTTCTCCTTGAAATTCATCCATGATGTTATGATCTAATTTTGTTCCAATAATTTTTTCAACCCACCTCTCAAAATCCTTATCCATTCTTTCAGACCAATGGCTGTAATGAAATAGAGTTCCATGTTTTTATATCGGGAAAGAAGCTTTTAGATATATATGTTATGGATTGAAGTATATTGGGAATTATTTTGGAAATGCAACTATTATATTATCTAAATATGTTGGTTTCATTGATCTAAAATTCCTTCTTCAAGCTATTAGCTTGCAAAGGAACTTGGGTGAGTGTTTTAGTGCTTGAAATCCATATTATTAAATATAGGTTGGCCAAATTTAACTCTTTTAAATGGCATAAGAATTTAATTTTTAGGATTGGTATATTTTTATTACTCTTTGACCTTAAATTGTTCCATCAATTCTACCGATAATTATTGGGTTAACACCTTTTTTAATAATTATTTGAATGGTATTTCTTTTGAGATGACAATAGGTCTCCTTATGTCACATGTAGTGGATAAACTGTTTATCTAAAACTCTATTCCTACATCAATGATCAATCTCTTAGGCAGAAATATACCCAAGTGATCTTTCTCACTCTACATGCAATTAACCAACTTCCTCTTTTAAATGCCTTGCTCTATCCCATTTGTCAACATTTTGGAATATATGTCGGATATTAAGGAGTTAAATAAAAATCCCTCCCATTTTAGGCCTTCTATAGATACCAATGTTTCCATATTTATGTCTTAATTAGAAGACAAATGGCTTTCATAAACAATTTTTTTTTTAATTTTCGGTAACTTGGATATCTCTTTGAAAAATAAACCAAATTTTAATAATCCTAACAAAACCTCAAGCTTTTGAAAATTGGTGTCTCTTTAAATTATGAATATCATCAAGTTAAATATCAAGGGAAAAGATAACTACCACATCATCCACAATGTTTCAATTCTTTATCAACTGATAACCAAATTACATCAATTCAAGTGTTCACTAGTTAATAAGATAAAATCCACCTTCTAACATCTATTCATTTATTAATCAATATTTACACTATTTTTAGACTAATTTGAATAAAAAATAAGATAAATTAGAATAAATAATTAAGATTATAAAGTAGAGTAATCAAGCATAAATATGAATTTACAATACTTGAGTTGACTTTTCTATTTATGGAAAGTACCACAAAGGATAAGATACTTAGCTTCACTATTTGATTAGTTGACTGTGACTATGTTCTAAAAGTTGAAATAAAATGGAAAAGGTCTTGTGATTTTTCATAATCTGTAAATGTGTTTATGTGCATGCATGTTCACTAACATCAAGCTTAAACATAAACATAGTGGTAGTGACTACAGATGGCATTATTGTCCTGGGAAGTTTTCGATCTTCATTGCCATACAATATGATACCATTTTATGTAATATATTTGTATATGATATCTTTATGTTAGTTATGTGTGCATCTCCATTAATTAACTTCCTCTTGCTTAAAACCTTAAGTCAACTTGTGAAGGATAAAAGCCTATAAATTATGAGGAAGTGTAATTGGGTTGTGTTGACCCAAATCACCCCTTGATGATAGACCATTTCCTATGTATGCAATTCTCTAAAGAGAAAAGTAAAGCCACACGTAGTAATTCTTCTTAGTTTGATTGTCAAATTATGTTTTTTCACTATATGAATGCACCTATAATAAATATGGATTTTATCCTATTAATATTGGCTCTTGACCTACCTTGGTGTGTTTTAGACTTGGTTAATGACTCCTCATAGTGACTGATTTTCAGATTTGAAAAAATAGGGTATATTTTACCAATGTGTAGCAGTGTAAATGCACTTGATAGATAAGTAAAATTTGGTCAACATGCGATACCTTGATTTTAATTTATATGCACTCAATTGAGTAATTTCTTATACCACCAACACAGCAGGTGAATGGGTTGACTTATGGGAATGACTTGGTTTTGAAAACTAGTTGTTTCTACGATAAGGGTGATAAGTAAAGCTATATTGATGTTATTATTTAAGTTTTTCATTATTGTATGGGAGACAAAATGTAAATGTGGTGATTTATAAAAGTTTGAGTAGGATGTTTAACTGATTTAACATAGGTTGAAAATTTCTTATAGGTGACTGATAAGAAATTTTAATGAATTAGTTTCATAACTAGCATGCATGTGAGTGGGAATGGATAATAAGATCTATTTAGTAATGCACAAGTATTTTAAGATAAGTGTAGGTCAGTATTGACATTTTCAAATGTCAAATATTAGATATTAGTGTCTAGGAATTCCCTCCTTTTATTATAGTATCAAAATACAATGAAAATACTAAAGTAAAAAGATAAATATATACTTTAGTGTGTACAACACCATTTGTATTTTGGAGAACGATCTAAATCTAGAATTATCAAAGTAAAACCTACAATTAAAATGTATTATTCAATGTCCATAAAATGAAATTTTAAAATTTAACTATACTTTAAATCTAAAATACCAAGGAAGGAGTACATTTGTATGTTAGTAAACCATGTCAAAACATGGGAGAATTTTAATTCCTCATTGAAGCACTTGGAAAACATGTAAAAATTGAGTTTGATCAATCCCCAATTTTAAATTGAACTAAGGCAAGTGTCATGGATCTAAAGACAAATGCTACAAACCCACATATAACTAATCTCACACTACACTTTTAACCTAGACATGCAAGGAAGGAGCCACATATTTGGATTGTAGAGTAATGTCTAGGCCATTAAGTAATGTCTAGGAGCCACATAATTGGATTGTATATTGGCATTAGATTGATATTCTCAATTGTGTGATCAAGAATTCTTTGGCAATAGATCTTCTTACACCACCTCTCCTTGTGACCTTGGTAATGTTAGACTTGGCTTTGGCTTTGGCTTAGCTTGGATTAAAAATTTAGCATCATAACATTACACTAAAAAAAATTATTAAATAATGGGTGAGGCCTTGTATTTATAGCCTTCCAAACTAGCTCTAACCCAAGTTTAATTAGGTGAAAGTTAACCTCATTTTATTTTAAACTAACTATAGTTGAGTTAAGGAGGGGACATGTAATTAATATTTGTGATAGAGATCCTATTTATTAAGCATGGCTCTCCATTTCTAAATTTATGGCTTTAGGTGATCTGTAAACTGAAAATGCAAGTGTAGCAAATTCAAACAACTCACTTTTGAATTTAAAAGATCTTTCTATTTGTTGACTTTTTCTTTAAATTTTGAATAAAGAAATTATAACCAAAATTAAAAATGAAGGTCAAAATTATAAAATAGTAGATAAAATCAAAAGAAATCACTAGCAAATTGATAACAGAGTTCGGCTTCAATAGCCTACATCTCCGAGTCCATTCGAAGTGAGGACCGTTCTCATTAATTTTTTGCAACAAATGGCTTCCAAAATCAATACAAGTCTTCAATTCACCTTCTCTAATCTCTAATTTCCTATAAATATATCTTTCAAACCTAAAAATAATGGCCCAAGGCCGTACAAAGAAAAAATAAGACTCTAATCTTCTTAGAACTCCTTACACAATCAACTTTCTATGTCTATTCAAGTAGAATTTAGTCTCTTTTATAACACTTCAACCTCTATGGCTGAATTGGTCAAGGCATTAACCTTTTGGATGGAAGGTCAAAGGTTCAAAACTATTGGCCACCTTTCTAGGCACTTGGGATGAGAGAAAAAGTTGGCTTCCTCCTTATTTTTATCGTGCTTTGACTTGTTTTGTCCCACATTTGCTGGGAATTCAATTTTTAATGCTTAAACTAGACAAGTTTATTTCCCTTTCAAATGCCTAAGACTTAGGCTATGCTTTGACTTGGTCTTAGCATGATGACATGGCAAGTGACGTGGTAGTTTGGCCTTTGGCACCTTGTTGAAAAGTTTGAAAATTTCAAATATCATGTGGATAAAAACACTGAACCAAAATTTTTTTGCACCTAATTATTTTTCCACATGTCAAATGATTATTGGTCTACTTGGAATATTTTAATAGTGCCACATCACTTTCAACACCCCTTTTTTTACCTGTCACAAGATTTCTTCAACTGGCTATATCTTGAGCATCCACACTCCATTTCTCAAACTGCGAAAATCGCTAGAAAGCTCTTGATGAATTATACGATGAGCAAATGATTCAAACAAAATTTGAAGACTTTGAAAAATGGAATGCTACATGAATCCACTTGAATCATTCCTTCCCACTGGAAACTTTTGGACCTCTAAAAATTGAAATTAATTAGTAATGAGGTGAGGGTATTTTTCCCTCACCTTTCTGACTTCCATCCATTTGGCCTTGCTTGGGTGCATCCCTTTGAGACCAACATGAATATATTCAACATTACCTCTTCATGAAGTCTACATATTCCTATCAAGTATAGTATCTTCCTGTAATTATGTTAGATATTCAAGATAAAAATCATCAACGAAAGGAATGGATACACTTTTATCATGATCAATTATCATTGGAGGCTCATACAATTTCAGATTTTCCACATTTACAACTAAATAAATCTATGCGTAAGATGGTTAATCTAATCAAAAAGTATTTATAAAAAAAAATTCTATTATCTAAAAAGGACCATACCAGATTGGTTTCAAATTTTTACCTTCACCTGTTAGTCTTTCCTTACTAATGTGAAGCCATACCATATCACCTACAACAAATTGGTGATCAAAACAATGTTTGTCATGCCTGGCTTTGTACTTGGCTTGACTTTTCTCCAATTTAGTATGAATAGTCTAATGAATGAGTTGTATTTGTTCAATGAAATTCTTGGCTCAAATGGATTATTTTGGTTCACCAACAGCTGTATCCTGTCCATAGCAAACATCTAGAGGAGATTTAGGTAAGTATCCATAACAAAATTCAAATGGAGATTTCAAAGTAGAAGAATGAAGTGCCTAGTTATATGCATGTTATATGTAACACAATTTTTCATCCCATAACTTTGGATTTTTATTGCTATAACCCCTAACCAAATGTACCACAGTGCGGTTCACAACCTCTGTTTGTCCATCGGTTTGTGGATGAAATGCAGTGCTCTTTTTAATTTAGTGTCCATTAGTCCCCACAAATTTGAACAAAACTCTCCAATAAATTGAGAATCTTGATCAAAAATAATTGAAGTAGGCAAATGAAAATGAACCCATACATGTTTAAAGAACAAATGTGTAGTGCCTTCGCCAGTAATTTGCTTAGTGCAAGGAATCAAAACACACATTTTGATAAATCTATCCACAACCAAATATAAATAGTCATGTTTTCTTTGTGTCATAGGCAACACCCCCACAAAATCAATGGAGATACTTTCCTAGGGGCGAGTAGGAACAGGTAGAGGAGTATAAAGTCCCAGTTTCATGTTACTAGGTTTACTTGTGGCACAAAGGGTACATCCATTTATATATTTAACAACATTTTCTTACATACAAGGCCAATAACAATACATCTTCAAATGTGCAACCATTTTAGCAACTCCAAAATGACTAGAAATAAGAGAAGTATGTGCTTATCTAATCATGTGCACCCTCTCATTTTGAGGAATACATAGTTTACCCAAATGATACAAAAGATCATTATGTACATGATAGTCCAATTCTTCTACTTGTCTACTACTCATCAAGTCTTTATAAACATCCTGAAAATCAAGATCATTCACATATTATTCTTTATAACTTTCATGAGACAAAGAATCATGTTGTAAAAGAATATATGCAACAACCATAGGAGGCCTAGATAGCATATCTGCAACCTTATTCTGAATACCTTTTTTATATTTGATCACAAGATGAAATTTTTGTAAGGAACCCATCCAACAAAAATGTCTAGAATGTTGTAGTTTGGTTTGTGATTGGAGATACTGTAAGGGCTGATGATATGTATGTATTATTGTTTCTTTGTCCATTAAGTAATGTTTCCATTATTTAAAACTTTGAATCAATGCATACAATTCCTTATCGTAAGTTGGATATTTTCTTACTGCACTTGTAAAGGTTTCAGAATGATAACAAATTTGTCTCTTACCTTGCATTAAAATAGCTCCCATAGCATACTCACTTGCATCCATCTCGATCTCAAATGGTTGTTGTATATCAGGAAGTGCCAAGACTGGAGTAGTACTTATCTTTTCTTTCAAAGTGTCGAAGGCTTTTTGATGTTTGCCTCCCTACTGAAAGACTTATTTCACACTTGTCAAAGAATGCAAAGGTGATGTAATATATGAAAATTGAGCAATAAACTTTCACCAAAACTATACATCACCAATAAAAATTATAACCTCAATTGTGTTAGTGGGTGTAGGTCAATTAACAATGACTGCCACTTTTGCAAGATCAATTTTCAATTTACTATGTCCTACAATGTAACCCAAGAATATCAAACAGGTCTTGCCAAATTCACATTTTGACATTTTTAGATAAAGTTTTTCCCTTCGTAATGCATCCATGACTTTCTTAATGTGGATCACATGCTCTTCCCATGACTTGCTAAAAATCAATATATCACCTAAGTAAATTATAACAAAATCATCAAGGAATTGTCTAAAAACATCATTCATCAATCTCATGAATGTAGCCAGGGCATTACACAACCCAAAAGGCATAACAAGCCATTCAACCAATCCCTATTTTGTTTTGAATGTGGTTTTCCACACATCACTTTCATTTATTCTTACTTGATGATATCCACTTCTCGAATCCAGCTTAGTGAAATACATAGCATGTTTTAATTGATCCAACAAATAATCAATACAAGGAAGAGGGTAATGATTCTTAATAGTAATTTTGTTTAAAGCACAAAAATCAACACACATTTTCCAAGTGCCATCTTTCTTTAGCACCAAAATAATTGGTGCACCAACAAGAGATGAACTTGGATGAATAACACCTCTATCCAATAGATCCATTACCTATTTTTCGATTTTCTCATTTTCCACCACTGATAACCTATACATGCTAGTGTTAGGGAGAGGAGAATCCTGCAATAGCTAAATTTCATGTTGAACTCCCCTTTTAGGGGGTAAGCCCTTAGGATCCTGAAATACATCATAAGTAGAAATGATTTCAACCAATTCATTCTTGTGTCTAGGATCACACTTTTCCAAAGCTTGAGAATATTCTTTTTCCTTAGACTTAATCAACATGAGACAAAAGGTCTTGCTTGAACTAACTAGTCTTTTCATTTGCCCTGTTGTAACCAAGGAAAGACTTGTTCTAATGTGATGTGTTCTAACTATATATTCAATGCCATCCTTAACAAGCAAGTACTTATTATCCTCTCTATAGAAGATTGTTTTTCTATCATAAAGATATGGGCTTCCCAAAATAATTCCACATATGTCCAATGGAACAACATCCAACTCAACCTCATCTACAAACTTAGATATGATGGCAAACCTTAGCCTATGAGTTTGTGAGACTTGTAGCTTCACATTGTCACACACCCAACCTAATGGATAAGGCTTTGGATGGCGATTGGTTTGTAATCCTAGTTTTTTAACAACCTCTTCAAAAATTAAATTTACTTTTCAACCACTATCAGATAGAGTGTCAATCTTAGTATGCTTGGAAACAACTCTAATGTGGAACAATTTATTTCTTTTCTTATCAACCTGCAAAGAATTATGTTTAGAAGAAGATGCAGTATTAGTACTAGAAATTGAAAGAGAAAAATCATTATGTAATCCCATAGCTATAATCTTAGTTTCATCACCTGAATCTGAACCTAAGACCTGAACCATAGCATTAGTCTTCTTTTCTTTCTTTTGATACCTCTTAGGCCTTAACTCAACATGTAGTTTCCAACACTTAGACTCAACATGATTTTTCTTGCAATGATTACAAAATGGTTTTTCTTCTTCTTTTTTTTTAACAATATAAGTGGATTTTTGTTTACCTTTTCCTAATGAACTTTTCCATTTGGGTTGCTTAACATTAGATTGCTTACTTTTTACTTTAGAAAAAGATTCTTTTGATTGTTTTCCTCTAGCCTCTATATGAGTGGCTTGAACACATACTGCATCTAAATTAGTGGGATTGAATATAAGAATCATGTCTTAAGTAACTATGCAACCCACCTATATATTTTAGTAGTGTTTCTTGTGTGTATAGAGGAACATTCAAAAGTAAAGTATTTTTTCCTAAATTCTTGTGTATAATCTTGAACACTTTGGCGTTTTCCTTGTCTAAAACTTTTCCAATCCATCATAGCTTGTTGCATATAGCCTAAAGGATAGAATTGCTTTCTGAGTTCTTGAATAAATTCATTCCAAATAGAAATCGAGTTACCTTTCTGAAGCTCAGCTTCCTTCAAATTACTCTTCCACCAGATGAGAGTTGTGCCTCCCATACAAAGAGTGGCCAAATCAATTTTTGACTCATCCCCTACAATCTTTTGGACCTTGCAATAAACTCAATCTGCTTGACCCAATTATCCAACTTGTTAGCATTAACTTCACCATTAAACATTGGTAATTCAAACTTAATATCTAATTTTAGTGTAGGGAGAGATTCCACAATTTTTTACCGTCATTCGATGAAGAAGGTTTTTTAGTTTCTTTACCTTTTGATTCTCGTGAATCACCTTTTTTTTCATTCTTGAATTTCTTTTGTTTGTCATAGTATAGTTCCTCAACCATGCTTCTCATGTCCATGAAATCTCGGAGGAAAGCTTGTTTGGATTCCATCTCTTCTTCAGCCATCCTTGAAGCATGTCTTGAACCAATCTCTAGATTATACTCAG
This sequence comes from Torreya grandis, assembly GCA_037957365.1. Taxonomy (NCBI): domain Eukaryota; kingdom Viridiplantae; phylum Streptophyta; class Pinopsida; order Cupressales; family Taxaceae; genus Torreya; species Torreya grandis. The sequence continues at coordinate 509,324 of JARHVA010007849.1, forward strand.
TGAGTTTTCCTTCACCCTTTTGGGACTTAGACCTTGTCAACATACACTAGCAATCACTATTAAATTACAATTGCTCTTATACCAAAAATCTAATCTGTAAATTGAAAATGCAAGTGTGGCAAATTCAAACAAATCAATTTTTCATTTAAAAGATCTTTCTATTTTTTGAATTTTTCTTTAAATTTTGAATAAATAAATTATAACTAGAATTAAAAATGAAGATCATAATAATAAAATAGTAGATAAAAATTAGAAGAAATCACCAATAAATGGATAACGAAGTTTAGCTTCAATAGCCTACATCTTCGGGTCCGTTCGATGTGAGGACCGTTCTCATTAATTTTGTGCAACAAATGGCTTCTAAAATCAATACAAGTCTTCAATTCACCTTCTCTAATCTCTACTTGCTTGTAAATATATCTCTTAGACTAGAAAATAATGGCTTAAGGACATACAAATCAAAAATAAGACTCTCATCTTCTTAAAACTCCTTACACAGTCGGTTGTCTATGTCTATTCAAATAAAATTTAGTCCCTTCTATAACACTTTGACCTTCGTGTCTGAAGTGGTCAAGGCATTAACCTTTTGGGCAACAGGTCAAAGGTTCAAAACCATCGGCCACCTTTCTAGGCACTTGGGATGAGAGAAAAGGTCGACTTCCTCCTTGTTTTTGGCGTACTTTGACTTATTTTGTCCCACATTTGTTGGGAATTTAATTTTTAATGCTTAAAATAGACAAGTCTGTTCCTCTTTCAAGTGCCTAAGACATAGGTGCCAACTTATGCTGTGGTTTGACTTGGTCTTAGCATGATGATGTGGCGGGTGATGTGGTAGTTTGGCCTTTGGCACCTTGTTGAAACATTTGAAAATTTCAAATATCATGTGGATAAAAACACCGAACCAAATTTTTTTTGCACCTAATTATTTTTCCATGTGTCAAATGACTATTTGTCCACTTGGCATATTTCAACAGTGCCACATCACTTTTGACACCACTTTTTTTCCCTGTCACAAGATTTCTTCAACTGGCTATATCTTGAGCATCCAGACTCCAATTTTTGAAACATGAAAAGTGATAGAAAGATCTCAACAAATTATATGATGTGAAAATGATTTGAATATAATTTGAAGACTTTGAAAAATGGAATGGTACATGGATCCACCTAGATCATTAGGGAATATATTTCTAATTCTTTGACTTTGAGGATGATGACATCATCATGATCTCATTTTTATTAAAATTTCTTTTTTTTTAAATTCATTTTAACTAATTACACATGTAAATTACACTTAATAATTTAATTTAATTTTCTTAGTTAATTCATTATGCTTAGTATTTTTATATTTTAAGAATTATTTAAGTGCCTCGTTTAATGTGTCCAAAGGCCAAACTATCAATTTGTTGGGTTACAAATTGATTGGAGATAAATCCATAGGATGTTATTATTGTGTATAGGGTAATACCCCAAATAAGGATACCATAACATGATTTTAAGCACTAATGTTTGATGTGCATATGAAATTGGGACATTTAGTGATTCTTAGGTTTAATTTACACTATTTGATATAAATCAATCTAAAGTTTAGTTGGAAGCTAGTTATGGCCAAAATGGGGTGTCTAAAATTTGAGTTAGATTTAGAAGTTTTCAAAACTAAATCAAACATATTTTTAACTCTTTTAGGATCTTATGATTTAATCATATACATATGTATAGACTAATTGTAACTGCATCGAGAGACAATTTATTATTATCTTAGAAGGATACGATACAAATATGATTTTTTAAAAATCATAGAAATGAAAATCATTCAAAAGCTTAGAGCACACAAACTAATTTAAGCCTTGTAGCTGAAAAGGTAGTAAAAAAAGGATGCCAAATATATGATGTTCAAATGTAGGAATTGTCTAATTATAATGAACCAATCTATAGAGAATTCACATTATTTAGGGAATTTATGGATGTATTTATAGAAAACTTACCTAGACATTTACATTAATTATAATTGATTTTTCTAATGATATTATGCTAGGAGTTGCACCTGCTTCCAAGGTTCATTATAGAATGAATGTGACAGATTTGTAGGAACTAAAAATTTAGTTGTAAGAACTTTTTTAAAATGGAAGCTTTAGACCTTGTATATTTCATTGGGATTTTCCTATTGGCTTCGTAAATAAAAAGGACAAAATATTTAGGTTGCATATTGACTATTAGATGAAGAATAAAGTGATGATAAAAAATCATTATCCATTGCTAAGGATAGACAATCTATTTGATCAAATGAAGGGATTAGTTGTCTTCTTCAAGATTGATTTGAGATCAAATTATCATCAGCTAATATTGATGGATGAAGACATGCATAAAACTACATTCAAAAATAGATATAATTATTATGAGTTTATTGTTATGCCATTCAGTTTGATAAATGCACCAACTACAATGATGAATTTAATTAACAATGATTTCATGGATTTCCTAGATATGTTTGTACTGATTTACTCTAAAAATGTAGCTAAACAGGAACAACACTTGAGATTAGTCTTTCAAAGATGAAGGTAACATAAAATATATGATAAATTATCTAAATGTGACTTCATTAAATATGAAATATATTATTTGAGTCATTTACTTTATAAATATGTATTTTTGTAGATCCAATAAAGATCAAGGTAATAATAGAGTGTCCTACTCCTACTAATGTTTATGAAGTGAATAGTTTTATGGGTTTGGCTAGTTACTATCACAAGTTTGTGGAGAAATTTTCCATCATTGTTAACCCAATTAATTACTTGTAGAATAAAGGAAATTAATATCTTTAAACACTCCTCTTTCAAGAGTCATTCCAAAATATTAAGGAGTTGTTGACTACAACACATGTACTTGTCAATCTTGACCCAAATGGTAGTATTGAGGTATGGGTAGATGTTTACAAGGATTGTTTTGGTGCCATTCTAACCCAAGATGGTAATGTGGTGGCTTATGTGTCACGAAAGGTCAAAAAGTATGAGCATAAGAATCCTATGCATTATATAGAGCTTGTTGCCACAGTTCACATTTGAAGTAGTAGAAAAAAAAATTGTTACGAAAATATTTCAAGGTAAAATATGATCACCATAGCCTGGAACATTTATTTACTTATGATGACTTGAATGCATGCTAGTACAGATGGCTAGAATTTGTTAATAATTTTGACATAGACATTTCCTATGTCAAAGGGAAGGAAAATCATGTTATTCATAAACTTAGCCAACACATGTACCTTGTTACAATATACATAATTGGGTCTTATCTCATAATTTTTGTACTAAAATAACAACTTTATAATAAATATTTCTAATAGGTAAGATAATTTTTGGCTGACGAACCTATTGTAAAATATTTTCTTGTGTTTTTTTTAAAATATAACCTAATTAGGCATACAAATAAAAAAATTATACCTAAATCTAATGACTTGCAAAGACAAGTTCTATAAAAAGTGTGTGCAACACCCCATTATGCTCATCTAGATGTCCTAAAAATAACATGAGTTAAAAAACAATTACTTTTGGCCTCATGAAAATTAATGTGGCTGATTTTTTGGCTAAACACTTGAAATGCCAATGGGTAAAATCTAAGAATTACCATCAGATAGGTCTCTTGTATCCTCATGGAGTAATAAAAGATAAGTGGGATGTAAAATCACTTGATTTTTTTATGGACTTCATAAATATAATGACAAACATGACACTATTTATATGATAATTGATAATTTTTCCAAAGTTAGTCACTTTGTTGCTAGAAACTTAACTTCTGATGCTTTTGTGTTTGCAAAAATATTTGTAAAAGAGGTGTTTAGCTACATGACATGTTGAAAGTAATCATTTAAAAAATAGATAAACTTTTGACATCAAGGATCTAATGAATTTTGACTGCATCATTTATAACACATTTAAATTTTACTTTTATATACTACAATGAAATAATTGATCAAACTAAAAGGTTGAAACAAGTGACTGAAGACATGTTGTAAATGTATGTTATGGATTAACAAACTATGTGGGAATATTTTTTACACTTAGGTGATTTTACTTGCAATAACACTTACCATTATGTAATAAAATTGGATCCCTTTGAAGCTTTATATGGGTTCATGTGCATGACAACACTTAAATGGGATAGCATGAAAAATAGGGTTATTTGTGATCCCAATGTACTTCAGGAATATCACAAGCAGATGGTTCTTAATTACCAAAATATGAGAACTACCTTTTATTGAAAAATAAGTTACACATATTAAAAAATAATTTCTCATAAATTCAATATTGGTGATAAAGGTGTTTTTTGAGTTAGACCTCAAAATCATTCCATTAAGTTTGGAAAATATTTTAAATTGGCTCCTTGGTTTTTTGGACCTTTTGACATGATATAAAATATTGAACATGTTGCTTAGCGATTATCTATTCCTCCTCTATTTAAGATTCACGATATTTTTCATGTTGCTTTGTTAATAAAATACATATCTAATCATGCTCATATTTTTTATCAAAAAAAATATTCAGGTTACAAAAGATGAGAAAATTCAATCAAAACCAATAAGGATCATAGACCATCTCAACATTATGTTATGAAATATAGAAATACAAGTATTTGTTCATTGTGACCCACTTTGTGAATGAAGTGATACATGGGAAAACAAAAATATTCTCAAGAAACATTATCCATAGCTATTTGATTAGTCATCGGGATGACTCCTTTTTAAGAAGGAGAGAACATCATGACCCAATTTGAGATAACTTTTAAACTTATAGGTTATTGTTGACATGGATATTGCAGAACATTTTCATATGTTGTTTTGATTTCATTTCATATCACAGACTTGATTAGATCCTTTGAATTTAGTTTTATTATGTCATTATTCTTAAAAAGATGATGTTCTATTGTTATATTTCAATTTATTGATCAATTATCATCATTATATATTTATTGGATAGATATTATTGATGTCTTCTTTTATGACTGTAGGATGAACCATGAGCTAGCAAAGGTTAACAAATTCTAGTTGGTATGGTTGTACTAGTGTCAAGTCAGTTATAATCTAACAATGAATACTAAGACCTTAGTTTCCAAAATAAATATAGATGATCTTTTGAGTATATTTATTGACTACAATTATTTTTTAGTTTGATTTTTAACGTTATGTCTTAATATTTCATGTCAATTTGACTATTATGTTTTGTCACCATCTTTATCTATTTTAAGATGGTTATCACTTTTGTTAGGGATAATTTATTCAGATTTATAGTTGGAGTTGATGCCATTCAAGTCTGTTTTCCACTATTTTTGCTTATGCGATATGCAGTCCTATTTGGGAGTGATTTCATCATTGAAAAGTAATGATTATTGTGAAAGTATTTTAGTGTCTTGATGTTTTGTATGTTGTATTTATTTGGTCATTTTATTTGTATTTGGATTTTAAATTGTTAAGATCATGTTGTTTTCTTGTAAATTCCTTTGGTCTTGCTGCTTGTTCTCTTGGAAGTATTTATTATCTATACTACATTATTGTGGATTTTTATTTTTATGGTGTATGGTCTTGGTTGTTAACAATGAATCTATGATGGGGACATTATTGGTTATATTTTTCTTTGTGTTGACATGGTTATTTGGACCTTAGACTATAGAATGACATATATTGGGTTTTAATTGGTAATCAATTAGCATGTTAATTAATGGTTTGGACCTTAACCTATGAGTTGCATGGTATTTAAGTGGTTGAATTAGGGTTTTTATTTAGTTAAATGGTTTTGATGGATTAATGAAGATTCTAATTTGATTTTATCTATTTAAAACTTTGTATTTGAGCCTAGTGAGATGGGAAGAAATCGTAATTACCATTGTGAGGCATAAGTAAACTTCTCTACGATGGCTTAGTCCTTGTATCTTTAATGTATCAAATGGAATGGTTTGGTGGAGATATTTAATGAAATTGTATCATTTTTCAAATTGTTATTTATGTATACTGAAATTTGAGTAATCAAGTTTAGTATTTTACATTTGAATTTTATTTTTTTCACCTTTGTCTTGGGCCAATAAAAATTTCTTAATAGATTCTCCATCCACCACTCAACTCGTTTTCACTCCCTAAGCCTCTAATCTAGGTTTCTTGTCACTCTTTTGTAAACCCATTTTTTAAAATTGAGCATTATTTTTCACATTACAGTAAAATAATATTCAATTGTTCAAAAAATATTCTAAATTTTGTGTGTCTTGTTCTTAGATTTTTATATTACTTTAAAATTTCAAATTTTATTAAAAATAAAAAATGTTATTGCATTTTACTAATTGTGGTACTATCAAAAAAAATTATGAAGAATTTTTTAATATAAAATCTATATATTGTAAAAAGGGACATGAAGATATTTTTCTTGTTTTTTATATAAAAAATTTATAGTGTTTATTTGATTATTTTTATATAGAAAAAATATTTTAATAGAGAGATATATTTAGGAGATCATAAAAAGGAGATATTGTAACTATTTGTTTGGGCCCTTTACCATCATTCATTTTGTCCATTTATGCACTTATTCTCTCCTTTAAGATGCATTATCGATAGACCCTGATGTCCCTTTTGGCTTATTTCAATTGTATCATTATGTTTCACAATTTTGACATCACAAGCACTGATTGTTCATAGATGCATTCTCAACTAACTCTGATATCTAATATTGAGTGTGTTGTGTACTTGAAAACTTTAAGGGGGTCATTGTTGATTGTTTTAGATGGGGTTGTTGTGGAGCCTACATTCTCTCTTATGTACACATAGTTTCCTCTACTTACATGTGCCACTTTAGTGACCATTGCATTGATTATTTTTACTTTGTTAAATGCATTTTCAGCTAAATTCATGAGCATACATTATCACTTATGCAGTGTTTTTTCATTGCACTTCTTTGATGTCTTCTCTCAGTCATGTTGATTGTATTTGAGAGATACCAACAGATGAGAAGGGTTGATTCTAGACTAATGGTTCTTCCTAAAAAGAAGAATTATGATTCATGGAAAATGTACAAGGAACTCTTACTCACATAACATGACCTTATTCCATTTTTCTATGGATAGATTTTTGTTCTCACCAACTCTTATCAATACAATTATTGGGACAACTCTTATGACTATGTCTATGGTCATTTATACATTCACATTTTATGTGATCTACACCACCATGTGGAGCACACATGGTGTCACTCCATTGTTTGGAGCACTCTTTAATCTCTTTTTGTAGATCCTATGATATTTATATCACCACTCCTACTCTTTATTTTGTCTCTTCATAAACTATTGTACTCTCTCTCTCTCTACTTCTATTTTTTGTGATGACACTTCCTTGATAGACAATGATCTTCTTTCTATCAAGCCACCACTACAAGATGAAATCCAATTAGAAATTAGCTATCTTTTTACATAATCTACATTCATTTGTATTCAAGATATTGCTCTTCTAGAACCATCATATATGTGTACTTTGAAGGACTCTATTGTTTTCAGTGAGAGTAAGCTTAGTGAGAGATTCAACGACACATCTCTTACTATGGATATTCACTTTGTGGATCTATGTGGTTTATTTATAGTTTCTTTTTATGTTTTAGTGATGTTCCATGTCATTCTTCTAACATGTCTACTTCAATGGCATTACCTTTTATTTTTGTGCATGATCTTTCTCGAGAGACCTTTGTACTACTAGCTTCAATTCTATTGTGGAATAGGTGGAATTTTAATACACATATTAGTTTCTTCCTTTAGAAAAGGGAAAAAACATTATTCGATGTGGATGGAGCTTCTTCAATCTTTAGACAGAGGATTTTGTCATCAATAGTGGTGTTAGTCGTACTTGAAGTGTAAACTACTTTAGTAGCATCTTGAAGAGATCTTTCCCTTTTCTTATTTTTTCTCTGTTGGGAATAGCTTTTCCTATGGATTTATTTTATTTTCTCTATTTTATGAGATTTTTTTAATAATTGGGTACTTCATCAAAAAAAAAATTCAAAACTCATTTCTTCTACCCACCTAACTATGCTAAAGAGGAAGTGTTAGTGTAAATTTTATTCCATTTAATGATTTTTTGCTATACATGTCTACTTCGTTTGCTTGAATATCTTTTAAGTCATTGTAAAAAATAATCCCATATTCATGACGAAATGAAGACATGTTTATGTTTCATTTATATAATATACCATTAAAAAATAATAATGACTAATGACATCAATGTTAATAATTAAGCATCTACCATCATCTTTATAAATAATTTAATCTAAAATACATATTTATTAAATAATTTAATGTAAAATACATATTTATAATTAATATATATTTTGGATAATCTCTATCATCATGTTCAAAAATAGTTTAATCTAAAATACATATTTATTAAATAATTTAATCAAAAATACATATTTATAATTAATATATATTTTGGATAAATTTATTAGAAGTATGTTGCTTCTCTATCATCATTTTTTTCATAAATCTATTTTAAGTACATATATTAGTTATAAAAAAAAGTATAATATTTTTATAGACGAATTATTAGGGTTTAAATTTTGTTGCTGTATGACCATATATTTTTTTTAATTGTTAAATACAATTAATTTTTTAATACAGATCGTATTGAAGGGAAAATAAAATTTTAGACAAATAATTTTTAAATAGACCATCATTTGTGTGTGTGTGTGTGTGTATTCTAATATTTATTTATTTTAGATTATATATTTATTTTAGATCATATATATATATATATATATATATATATATATATATATATATATATATATATATCTAAATATTATTATAAAATATATTAATATTTGAATTATATATTATATTAGTATTTGAAAAACAGTGTTGAACAAAAAATTTATTAGACCACGAAGTTAAAGCTATGCTTTCACTTAACGTTAAGAATCACATTTAGCTACACAGAACTTAGAGAAAGAAAGGAAGCGTTCCAACTATGTTAGTCACTGCTTCTTTCACTTGAGCGTTAAGAATCACATTTAGCTATCCAGAACTTATAAAAACCTTTCTGATGAAAGAAAGGAAGGATTTCAACTACGTTAATCACTGCTTCTTTCACTTGAGCGTTAAGAATCACATTTAGCTATCCAGAACTTATAAAAACCTTTCTGGTGAAGGAAAGGAAGGGTTTCAACTACGGTAATCACTGCTTTCTCCACTCGTACAAGAAGCATACCTTTAAGTTTGGCAGATTCACGTTGAATGGAATCGAACGTGAGTGGTAGCCAGGTGTAAGGAATGAAACGCGCTTAGCTCTTGTAATTAATATATTTCCGTTTCCTATACCTTCACAAAACCCAACCAGAAGCTTCATTACGTCCTCCTTGCATCCACTGTTATAGTGTCCTGTGAATTTAACAAATTTCGTATCTTCACAAATTGTGTTGAAGGCGGCTTCCAATATTCTTCGATCATGTTCAACCATTCTAAATAGCATTGACAGAGCAGAATAAGCATCACGGCAAGGATCACCAAAAGTATAACTTCGACTAGTTATACCAAGATTTGAAATTCTCAATGTTACATTTAAACTCTTCCATAAGCATACGCCTATACATATCTGCAACATCTGCATATGAGTTTCCCTGCAACTTGTTTACTAAATATTTGCCAACTTTCTCTACAGCAGTATTTCGTTGCCTGTTACTAAGAGGAAACATCGATTTCATACTTTCTTCCATGACATCCAAATAATTATTATCCTGATCATGATCATGAAGCCTTTCTGCTAAATCCGGCAATATTTTCAACTGCAAAGAGAATAGCAATCTTCGAATTTTTTATTCTTGCTCAGAACACCAATGAACAGCTTCCAAAAATGGCATACATTCAGTTATGTATTCATCAACACGCAATTCAGAAGCAACTGAGAAAATTTCTAAGCATTCATCCACGTCCAGGAAACAAACAGGTCCGCCACACGCAAAAGAAGAATACATGAAATGGATGCATTCCAAATATTTTTCAAAGCTCCGACAAGTCTTTACCCCTAGCTCCAGCGGTCGTGTACATATAGACCAGCGCTTGAGAATGAAGATGAATAGGATTTCCTCCATAATCTTTTCCAGTTGTGCTCGTCAATCTTAATTCTATGTCGGCAGTGTTTATATCTCCTAACTCGAGCCGTGGCTTTTCCATTGCTGACACATGAAACTGTAAAAGTAGGGTTTTCAACTCACATATATAGATTTTTTTGTCGGCAAGATAACAATTCAAAGTAAAACCATGTATACACAAGTATACAGGCGTGCATCCATATGTCGAAAGATACACGCACAAGAGATTGACATAGGGTTCCATGTCTAATATGTAACTTGAATCAATGATGCAATACTTTTGATGTTGGGACAAGAGATTGACATATAAAATTCTTTCTTGTAGCTTGAATTACTCAATGGTGCCAGTGAGAACCATTGATAGGGTATTTTATATGTTATCAAAGTGAGTGAAGCGATGGTGGTGAGAGCCAATGACATGATATTTTAGATCATATTGTACCCTATAGGGCGCATATAGTGTAACAAACCAAGATTCAATGTAACTATTAGATTTACATGGTATATACCCATTACTTGATATCTATCTATAATTTGATATTTACCTATTATATGGGTGCATGTCATATAAATTCAACCATTATGTTTAATCCAAGTTTGGTATTCAATATAGGGCACCTTGGTGTATGATATGCATCAGACATGGAGCCTTTGAGCAATCAATTCAATATCATGTCACCTTCTTCAACCCTTGATAATAAAAAACATTCAATTAAAGAACTTGCCACCCTCTAAGTTGTGTTTCCCTTTGCAATGGGTGCAAGTCATATATATTGAACTGTTGCCCTAAATTCAAGTAATGTGTTTGATAGGAGCCCCTTGTTGTATGATATTATCAGAAATACCTTATCATCATCACTCATCTCACTTTTAAATCTTTCATTATTTATATGTTTTATATACCCTTACCCTTTCTTTTAAAATATGAGTACGATACTTACATATATTATTAAACATGATGTAAATGATCGAATTTTAATATAACTTTAGTTTATCTCTACCTTGAACATCCTGTATGTTTCAACACTTTTCTTGCTACTACTTGTTTTGGTCTTTTCTACTTGAAACTTTCCTACTTAGGGAGAAAATTCCGTCATTATTGTTGTGTCTTTGACATTGGATGTATCCAGTTTTTTATTATTTGTAAATGAAGGTATGTTGACCTAATTTAATACTTCTATTATTTTGATATTATAGGTGGCAAGCCCTTGATTTTGTGACTCTTAAATGGAGTACTATTTCATTTTTTTTATATTGACGAACTAGAGACGATAATTTCCCAATGGTCGAGAGCAAGAATAAAGGCAGCGAAAGTACTATCTTATAACTCTGTTATTTCACTTTTTTGTTGATTTATTTTAATCAAGAAAGGGATTCAAACATCAAGCTATCCCAGGACCATCAATTTAAAATTTCCATAGAATTCTTTTTTGTGGTAAATTGAGAAACACATTGAAGCTTGTTATGGCACTATAGTTCTTTTTAAAGAGAAAGATTTTGGGAAATTAACTTTAGGTGGGAAAGGGTTTACCAAGGATGGTGAAGTTCAAAAAGTTGCTTTCCAACATTAAGTTTTTAGTTTTGTATAATTGAAATAATATGATAATTTTGAGTAAATTTTAAATAAAAGTTATATATGTCGATCAGTGAGTATTATTTTTTAAAAGAGTTATTCATCATGAAAATATTAGTTTTGAATGAAAGCACTGGAAGATGCTATAAATCTAATCCAAGCAAATTGGGTTATAGGATAAGTCCTAAATAGATTTTTGAAGGACTCTAATTTGAGACAAGCAAAACATTTAGGTTGAATAGTTCCACACCTCTGAACAAAAATATTTGGTTAACCAAACACCAAAAAAAAGTAGAACTTGAGTTCAAATTTATTTCGATAAATTCTATTAAATCTACCAATACAATTTGCTTTTGAAGAACTAAATTTTATTTATATTCAAATAATCCAAAGCCTTAAAAAAAAGGGACTCGTGACCTGATATAAAACATCTAGAAAATAATTTTTAAAATTATATCATAACTCCATCTACAATATTTCCAACAAGTGTGTGGATATTGTAAGTGTTCACATACACATTATGGACACTACATAGAATGATAAATTAAAAGAACTTTTGGACTATGGTCCATCATCAAGATGATGTGATAAGATTGTCAACAAGGTTTTTTAATTCAAGATATAAATATACCACCTTAGATAGAAAATATTGAATCCTTAGAAATAATAATGCAGAGGATGGTAACTAATATCTATAAAAATATTCAATCATTTTACTGGAGCATCATCTATTACTAAATTATTTTTATTGAGTTTTTATTTTTTAATATGTATCTTGATATAAGCAGTTTTCATTGAAATTTTTATTATAACATTACAATGAATGTTAAATCTTTTTCAAGTTTATACCTTTGTGTGTGTTGGGGGCGGGGGTGGCAGCGGCGGGGCGAGGGGCAGGGGCAGTGGTGAGGGCGGGGTCGGGGGTCAAGGAGGGAATATGTTATGTGGTTTTGTTAAGTATAATATTTGTTTTACCTTTTTAAATGTAGAGGCATGAAAAAGATAAGGCAAAATTAATAAATCGATAGATGTATGGATTTCATATAATAATATAAAGATGTAAAAGGTGTCAAACATATCATTTTATAGTGTAAGTCAATTGAAAATTATATTAAAATATTAATTAATTATAAAAATTATTTTAATATTTTTTTTAAATTTAATTATTTACATAAAAAAATTAATAAATAAAAATGATAATACAAAACTATTTGTTTTATTATGATAATGACTAAACTCAACTCATCAAAAAAATTAATGTTTACATTTTCTTCAGAGGTGTATGTTATTCCATAATGGATGTAATTTTATGTTTTGGTAAATGAGGGTATTGTAAAATAATAGAGTGTAAATTCACAACCATACTTCACTCAAAACTTATAAATGTTAACTTCTTTTCACCTTTGTGTATGAAGCATTAAACAATAATAATATGATATTTTTATGTAGGGGATGGTGGAAAATAAGATGGTGTGTTCCTTCATACAAAATGGCAATGAGATATGCATCGAATAGATGCTTGGTTAGATTGTTAGATTAGGTGATGTCAAAATGGTGGGGAAGGGCAAGTTCATACAAAATAAATGTGGTGAAATATTTAAAATTAATTTGGGTGGTGATGGTGATGGGCAATGAGAGGATATTTTAGGTGATGGACTTAAAGAAACTTGGATAGGTAAACGTGAAAATTTCAATGACATGTCACTTATGTGAATACAATTTGTAGCTTTAACCAAAGTGTTTCAGTTAACTGATACATTATTGAAACATGTGTAATCTTAATGAAATTAGGTGTGAGATATTCACAAATCCTCTCAAGACCTAGAGAATGCACATGTGCATTTAGATGAATTCTTTGTATGATTGACCAAATCCAATAAAAAAAATGAGCATCGAAAACATACATGCACAATCACTAATTCAACACCTCCTTCAAGCCAAAAATTTTTGTTTCCCAACAAGGCATTTTCATGATTCTTTTGTTACATTATTACCTTACCCTCCATTGATGTTGCATCCCTTTATACTTTCACACATTAACCATCAAATGAATTTTCAATAAGCTTTGAGAGAGGAAAATAATTGAAGATCCATCTTAAATAATGAAGTAATGAGCATGCAAACACAACCAATGAACACAAAACCTTGGGTAAAAAGTGACACATAGGCCAATAGACTTCGTCTATCCCCAAAGGAAAAAAAATAGTTTATATTAAAATAAATAAAATAAATATTATTCCAAAGTTCACATCCAAAGAATATTAAAACAAATAAGAGAAATAATATTCAAAACATAATATCCAAAGGCTATGAAATTATCTCATTATATTAAAACATCTTAAATTTTAAGGAAAGAAAACAATTTCAAAAACACCTGATATAAAGGGTCATCCCTATATATCAAGGTCATCCCCATGGTGAAGTAAGGGTCATCCCTTCAAAATTGACCCTAGGCAATACTCTTTTGGAATCTCCCATTTCTAACCCTCTTTTAAGTCAAGATGTATACCAATCATATTGGCCCTAAAATCAAAGGTATCCTTTTTAATATTAAGTATATCATTATCAATTATTTTGAATGTTCCATAGGAGTCTTGAAATCTATCTCAACATTTTCATTGAGATCAATATTTGTTTATTTGTTATTTCTTTGGGACATGTGCATTTGACCTCACCCTCTCATTCATAATATATTTTTTTTAGCGATTCAAAATAATGTATGTTATTCCTATTTAATTTGGTAGTGGTTTTTTCTATTAGATTCCATATATACCACATAATTCCTCATTGATGTTTGCAAAAATAAACTCCATTATATCTATTAATTTTTCCTCTTGTGTATTTATCACTCATTATGTGCCTCTTTCATTTTCACTATGAAAACATAAATGGATTTTAGTAAGGCCCATTGTACAAACTAATTCCATATCCATTGTAGATCCTTCATCATGATCCGTTGAAAAATGGTTGATATTTCTCTCAAAAATAATTTAGTCAGTCAAATTACACAATTTTTTTAAATGGAGATATTACATTTAGAGTGTATTATTCTCTTAAAAACATGGATTCAACACCAATCTATAAACTATTGGTTGAAAAAATTATCAGGAGGACAAACGAGGGACTTTCAATCAACAACACGAGGACAGATTCCATATCCTATTAGTAGATGGAGATGTCTTTATTGAACATAAAAAGGGAAAGTAGGAAAGAGCTATTCATAACTATTTACAACAAAACTATTTTCTACAAGTGGTTCATACTTTTAACAAAAAAGTATGAAAAGGTGGTAGAGAGGAAAATGAAGGGAATGATGGAAATGAAGGGAAAAGAAGGGAGGGATAATGGATGATTCTAGGCAAACAATCAAAGAAAACTATTATAAAAATCCCAATGAAGAAAAATGATAACTCTAGGTAACTAAACTCAAAAACTCACTATATTAATCCAAGATTTGAGATTATGACATGGGAAACCTTTTTCATAAAAATGAGATGGGGAAGGCATATTATGAACAAACAAACATGATACATACACCAATTTTATTGGATAACTTTACAAAGACATGTATACAAAAACCCTATATTTCTCATGAAAACAAACATAAAATTGTATATTCAATCTCACTAATGTTTCACCACAATAGAATAAAATTGTAATAATTATGTATCCATTGAAGAGTAAGTGGAAGTGTTTGTGTTAAGTTGTTGATAGAATAACATTTTATATATGAACATGTTTCTCAATAAATATCTATTTGTGATTTGATAGTTCGCTTTACTATGTTTTAATAATATCTTATTTTATTGATAAGTCAATTTTAATGAAGTCTAGTAGCATGTATTGGTTTGAAACAATGATTATTTCATTTATTATTTTGAAGAGTAATTACTTTTTCATTGAATGATAATTATTAGAATCTTGGATGTCTTTATTTAACTGGTATAGAAAAAATGCATAATTGGTGTTCTATTTTTTTGCGTTCTTTTCAATGATTGATATATAATGTTGGATTAAACTAGGTCCTTTGATTTTAATGGTTAAATAGGTTAAGATATTATAATAAATGTTTACAAGAGATGTATTGTGTACGGTGTGATAGGGTTCTAAAATAATTACATAAGAAATATAAACCATGGTAGATTGTTCTAGTTTAATTTGATTGACTGTAAGTCTTATGATTCTATTATTTTTCTTGAAAAGGTTTTTGATTTGATAATACAAGTTTGGTTGAGTTAATATTTGACTACAACTACATTTATCTTTAGATGAAATGATGGATAGTCAATTATCAATTTGGTTACTTTTTCATTCAATTATAATTCATAATGGTTAATGATTATTTTTATTCTAAATATAAAGTTGACTTATAATAGATAACTAATACTTGTTCATTATATTATTTACTAGGTACTTATACATAATTGGTGTTAACAAATTTAATTTATGTTTGGATTCCAATCATATTTCAATCTTGATTCTATCTTTTGCACAATGATGAATATGTTGTCTTGAAACAACACTTAAAAGAGCAAACAAAAAAAAATTAATAGTGTATTTCAATTGTTTAGATTAATAATCATAGTTTTTGTTCAATGTTTTTTTTTATCTTAAATTCTTTTTAGTTGACAATTTCAACATTTAGAGGTAGATGGGACTCTTTATGTTCTAATTTTAATCACATATAGATGATTAAATATTGATTATAATGACTCAATAACAATTTTATAATAGATGTATTATGTATAGCATATTGAATACAAAGAGAGTCTCTAATTCAAATCCTAATAGTTCTGGTAGTGTTGGATTCATCGATTCTTTAATTTCAAATATTGCTCACTTGACACTAAAAAAAACTGTGATTATTCTAGGAAAACAATAATCTTGATCTAAATATAATCTATCCAATCAAGATGTTTATGAGGGAGTTATATATAAATTTATATTAGTCTCAAGTAGTTTTATTAAATATTGTGAATGTTATAACATAAAAAACAATACATATTAAATGAAGAGGAGACCCTTGTATCAAAGTGTAAATGACTCAATGGGGTAGCATCATATGTATCTAATTTAATTTTTATGGTAAAAATGGTATTTTGGCTAACACACTGATTTGATAACATGTTTAATCTCTTGAGATATGAAGAGGTATGTATTTATCAATTTTTTATTGAGTAAATATGAATAATTGATGGTTTTATTATATGTTTCTTGTTTATGGAAAGATATCACTTTGTGGATACTAGTTTTGTGTCTTGGAATAGGGTGTATATATACATTATTAATAATAATATGAGATAATACTTATGGAGATTAGAGATAGTATTCATTTAAAATTGAGTGATACTCTTTGCAAGTAGATGTTGTAGTTGTACGTAGCTTACTTGAAGATCTATTTTTGAATAAAATAATATTCCTATGTGTAATAAGGAATGACTTATGGTTTTTAGTTTAATTTACCTTCAATAAACATGGCATATATTATCTATGAATTGAGAACTCACTAAGATTGATTCTTGATATGTTGATCTTATGAGAAAAGATGTCTTGTAAGAATATTCAGGTCATAATTTATAAGAGAATGAAAGTACACCTATAAATCCTAATAATAATATATTTCAAAGGGTGATATAATTTATTATAAGGTTCGTTCATATAGACCCAACCTTAATAAAGCTAAATTTCACAAAATTTCTTGTTGCCTTTAATTGAGATCAAGTTTGAGTTGTGCAGGCCTATTGATCTTTTCAGTGCATTTATTGTGGTAAAATATATTTTTTTGTCATGTGTTTTAAAAATAAATGGTTCTCTACATTGGTAACATAGCATGGTTTCTACTATAGGAAACTTTTGGTAATTATTTTTAAAGTTGTAGCCTATATTAATCTATTTTTTTTGACTCCTTGATATGGTTAGAAGAAGATCACAGTGAATGGCCAATGCTAATACAAAACAAGGTAATGTTAATTTTTTAATGGGTAAAAGTAGAAACCAAGGTAGGGGTCAGCATAATCCCAATCTGAATCATAATAGGGATGACCCTCATCCCATTAACAATGCAAATAGAAGCAAAAAAGTCATTAATGCTCATGCATTTTGACCAAATCTAATTGAAATGAATGAATAGGTTTTGAATGGAATATTTAAAACCTTCAAAATCATTCAAGGTATGATGGAAAATAAAGAATTTATGCTCAATAACCTTGATGGGGTTCCTAAAGAAGGATTTCATGAGTTAGAAAATGAGAAAAGGAAGAAGAAAGTAATCCAAGAGGTGCCCTAATCATTGTTAGATCCATATATTAAAGAGATTAAGAAGCTTCCTCTACCTATATTTTTGGGGGAAGAATGTGGTGATGTAGTTGATTTTTTGCTTGTACACATTGAAAATTATTTTAATATACATAGCATACCATTTATTTTGAAAGTTAGGGTGGCATCCTATTACCTAATTGGTGTTGTTTCCTTATAATGGAATCATGTATCTACTTTAGAAGGGTAATAACCTATGACCCTTGGGCAATTTTTAAAAGTCAGTTCTGAAAAATATACTTAAGTATCAACTTTAAAAGAATAGAAAATCACTAAATTTAGGCCACTAAAATAATAAAACATGTTCGTCATTGAATATAAAAATAAATTTATGAATTTGTTGCATCGTGTAAATTATATCCATGATGAATATACTAAAATTTACCAAGTTCAAACATAGGATGAAGGAGATATTGATTCATGATGTCAATATGAACACTCTGAAAACCTTGGTCGCTACCATTGAGTCTGCCTATAAGGCATAAGAGAAGGAAAATCCTTGGCAGAAAGTAAGGTATTATTTTAAAAAGAGTAGACACAAAATAAAACTAAAAATATTTATCCCACTCATAAACCCTTCAAAAAATTAGAATAAAATTGAATGTTTACAAGGATTCGCAGTGGTTTTGGTAATTTTCATGGGAAAAAGAAAAATTTTAAGGTCCAAAACTCACCAAAATTAGGGTCATACATTAGAAACCAGACCCAAAATGATCAACATGGACTAGCCTTATGATCCAACACTATTCCAATTTCACCTCCTAAATCTATAAAATATTGGGAATGTGGTGATAACTACTACCAAAAAGAGTATCCAAAGATAAAACCTAGTCAATCAGCCAAACCATCAGATATATGCAACTATTGACAATCAAAATATTGATTTCTAAACTACTCTAATAAAATCAAAATGTACTTTATTTGGTATTAATGTGTCCATCATGATTGATTAAAGAGATATTAATAGCTTTATTTCACCTACTATAGAAAACAAGTGTACTGTAAAATATATTAAATTTAGAGAAGGTTTGGAGGTAGATTTTGGTACAAGAAAGATGGTGTCAATCTATGATTTCTTATAGTAAGTTGAGTTAGATTTAGAAGTTTTCAAAACTAAATCGAACATATTTTTAACTCTTTTAGGATCTTATGATTTAATCATATACATATGTATAAATTGATTTTTATAATAAAAGGGTATGATACAAATATGATTTTTTCAAAATCATAAAAGTGCAAAGCATTCAAAATTCTAAAGCACCGAAACTAATTTTAGCCTTGTATCTGAAAAATCTAGCAAAAAAAAGGATGCCAACTATATGATGTTCAAATGTAGGAATTGTCTAAGGATAATAAACCAATCTATAAAGAATTCACATTATCTAGGGAATTTATGGATGTGTTTCTAGAAAATTAACCTAGACATCCTCATAAATATGAATTGATTTTTATAATGATATTATGCTAGGATTTTCACCTACTTCCAAGGTCATTATAGAATGAATGTGATAGATTTATAGGAAGTAAAAGTTTAGTTGCAAGAACTTTTCAAAAATGAAAGCTTTAGACTTTGTGTATTTCATTGGGATTTTCCTGTTGTCTTCGTAAATAACAACGATTGAATATTTAGGTTGCATAATGACTATCAGATGATGAATAAAGTGATGATAAAAAATAATTATCCATTGCTAAGGATAGACAATCTATTTGATCAAATGAAGGGAGTAGTTGTCTTCTCCTAGATTGATTTGAGATCAAATTATCATTAGCTATGAATTATGGATGAATACATGCATAAAAATACATTTAAAAATAGATATAATTATTATGAATTCAATTTTATTCAATTCGGTTTGATAAATGCACCAACTACATTTATGAATTTAATTAACAATGATTTCAGGGATTTCCTAGATAAGTTTGTACTGATTTACTCTAAAAATGTAGCTAAACATGAACAACACTTGAGATTAGTCTTTCAAAGACTAAGATAAAATAAAATATATGTTAAATTATCTAAATGTGACTTCATTAAATATGAAATATATTATTTGAGTGTTTACTTTATAAATATGTATTCTTGTAGATCCAACAAAGATCAAGGTAATAATAGAGTGTCTTGTTCCTACTAATGTATATAAAGTGCATAGTTTTATGGGTTTGGCTGGTTGTTGTTGCAATTTGTGGAGAAATTTTCCATCATTGTTAACCCAATTAATTAATTGTAGCATAAAGGAAATTAGTATCTTTAGACACTCCTTTTTCAAGAGGCATTCCAAAACATTAAGGAGTTGTTGACTAAGACACATGTACTTGTCAATCCCAACCCAAATGGTAGTATTGAGGTATGGGTAGATGTTTACAAGGATTGTTTTGGTGCCATTCTAACCCAAGATTGTAATGTGGTGTCTTATGTGTCATGAAAGGTCAAGGAGCATGAGCAGAACAATCCTATGCATTATATAGAGCTTGTTGCCATAGTTCACACTTTGACGTAGTAAAAAAAAAATCTGTTATGAAAATATTTCAAGGTAAAATATGGTCACCATAGCCTGGAAATTTTTTTTACTTATGATGACTTGAATGTATGCTAGTGCAGATGGCTAGAATTTGTTAATAATTTTGGCATGGATATTTCCTACATCAAAGGGAAGGAAAATCATGTTGCTGATGAACTCAGCCAACACATGTACCTTGTTACAATATACATAATTCAGTCTTATTTCATAATTTTTGTACTAAAATAACAAATCTATAATAAATATTTCTAATAGGTAAGATAATTTTTTTGCTAACGAACCTATTGTAAAATATTTTCTTGTGTTTTTTGTCAAAAAATATAACCTGATTAGGCATAAAAATAAAAAATATATACCTGAATCTAGCAAATTACAAAGGCAAGTTATGAAATAAGTGCATCCAACACCCCATTATGCTCATCTAGATGTCTTAAAAATAACATGAGTTAAAAAACAATTAATTTTTGGCCTCATATGAAAATTAATGTGGCTGATATTGTGGCCAAATGCTTGGAATGCCAATGGGTAAAATCTAAGAATTTATCATCATATAGGTCTCTTGTATCCTCATGGAGTAACAAACGATATGTGGCATGTAAAATAACTTGATTTTTTATGGACTTCATAAATATAATGACAAACATGATAATATTTATATGATAATTGATAAATTTTCCAAAGTTAGTCACTTTGTTGCTAGAAACTTAACTTTTGATGCTTTTGTGTTTGCAAAAATATTTGTAAAAGACGTGTTTGGCTACATGACATGCTGAAAGTAATCATTTAAAAAATAGATAAACTTTTGACATCAAGGATCTAATGAATTTTGATTGCATCATTTATAACACACTTAAATTTTACGTTTATATACTACAATGAAATAATTGATCAAACTAAAAGGTTGAAACAAATGGCTGAAGACATGTTGTAAATGTATGTTATGGATTAACAACCTATGTGGGAATATTTTTTACACTTAGGTGATTTTACTTGCAATAACACTTATCATTATGTAAGAAAATTGGATCCTTTTGAAGCTTTATATGGGTGCAAGTGCACAGCAACACTTAAATGGGATAGCATGAAAAATAGGATTTTTTATGATCCCAATGTACTTCAAGAATATTACAAGTAGATGGTTATTAATTACCAAAATATGAGAACTACCTCTTATTGAAAAATAAGTTACACATATTATAAAACAATTCCTCATGAATTCAATATTAGTGATAAAAGTTTTTTTTGAGTTAGACCTCAAAATCATTCCATTAAATTTGGAACATATTTTCAATTAGCTCCATGCTTTTTTGGACCTTTTAACATGATATAAAATATCGAACATGTTTTTTATCGATTATCTATTCCTCCTTCTCTATTTAAGAGTCACGATATTTTTCATGTTACTTTGTTAATAAAATACATATCTAATCCTACTCATATTTTCTATCAAAATAAATATTCAAGTTACGAAAGATGAGAAAATTCAATAAAAACCAATAAGGATTATAGAAATCATTATGTTATGAAATATAGAAATACAACAAGTATTTGTTCATCGGGACCTACTTTGTGAAAGAAGTGATACATGATAAAACAAAAATATTTTCAATAATCATTATCCATAGCTATTTGATTAGTCATCGGGATGACTCCTTTATAAGAGGGAGAGAACATCATGACCCAATTTGAGATAACTTTAAACCCTATAGGTTATTGTTGACATGGATATTGCATAACATTTTCATATGTTGTTTTGATTTCATTTCATATCATAGACTTGATTGGATCCTTTGATTTTAGTTTTATTATGTCATTATTCTTAAAAATATGATCTTCTAATGTTATATTTCAATTTATTGATCAATTATCACCATTATATATTTATTGGATAGATATTATTGATGTCCTATTTTATGACTGTAGGATGAACCATGAGCTAGGGAAGGTTAACACATTCTAGTTGGTATGGTTGTACTAGTGTCAACCCAGTTATAATCTAACAATGAATACTAAGACCTTAGTTTCCAAAACAAATATAGTTGATCTTTTGAGTATCGTTGTTGACTATAATTATTTTTTAGTTTGATTTTTAATGTTATGTCTTAATGTTTCATGTCAATTAAACTATTATGTTTTGTCACCATATTTAACTAGTTTAAGATGGTTATCACTTTTGTTAGGGTTAATTTATTTATATTCATATTTGGATTTGATGCCATTCAGGTCTATTTTACACTATTTTTGCTTATGCGATATGCAGTCCTATTTGGGAGCGATTTTATCATTGGAAAGCAATGATTGTTGTGAATGTATTATAGTGTCTTGATGTTTTAGATGTTTTATTTATTTGGTCATTTTATTTTCATTTGGATTTTAAAATGTTAAGATCATGTTGTTGTCTTGTAAATTCCTTTGGTCTTGGTGCTTGTTATCTTGGAAGTCTTTTTTATCTAGACTACCTTATTGTGGATTTTTGTTTTTATGGTGTATGGTCTTGGTTATTAACTACTTATCTATCCTGGGGCCAATATTGGTTATATTTTTCTTTGTGTTGACATGGTCACTTAGACCTTAACTATAGAATTACATATATTGGCTTTTAATTGGTAATCAATTAGCATGTTAATTGATGGTTTAGACCTTAACGTATGAATTGCATGGTAATTAAGTGGTTGAATTAGGGTTTTTGTTTGGTTCAATGGTTTTGATGGATTAATGAATATTCTAATTTTATTTTAGCTATTTAAAAGTTTTTATTTGAGCCTAGTGAGATGGGAAGAAATCGTAATTACCATTGTGAGGCATAAGTAAACTTCTCTACCATTGATTAGTCTATGGACCTTTGATGTCTCAAATGGGAATGTTTTGGTTGAGACGTTTAATGAAATTATATCATTTTTCAAATTGTTATTTATGTATACTGAAATTGGTGTAATCAAGTTTAGTATTTTAAGATTGAATTTTAGTTTTTTCACCTTTGTCTTGGGGCAATAAAATTTCTTAATAGATTCTCCATCCACCACTCAACTAGTTTTCTCTCCCTAAGCCTCTAATCTAGGTTTCTTGTCACTTTTTTGTACATCCATTTTTAAAAATGGCCTATTATATTTCACATTACATGAAAATAATATTCAATCATTCAAAAAAAATTCTAAATTTTGTGTCTTGTTCTTAGATTTTTATATTACTTTAAAATTTTGAATTTTATTAAAAATAAAAAATATTATCACATTTTTACTAATAGTGGTCCTATCAAAAAAAATTGTGAAGAAATTTTTAATATAAAATCTATATATTGTAAAAAGGGACATGAAGATTTTTTTCTTGTTTTTTATATAAAAAATTTATAGTGTTTATTTGATTATTTTTATATAGAAAAAATATTTTAATAGAGAGATATATTTAGGAGATCATAAAAAGGAAATATTGTAACTATTTGTTTGGAACCTTTACCATCATTCATTTTGTCCATTTATGCACTTATTCTCTCCTTTCAGATGCATTATCGATAGACCTTGATGTCCTTTTTGGCTTATTTCAATTGTATGATTATGTTTCACAATTT
This sequence comes from Torreya grandis, assembly GCA_037957365.1. NCBI lineage: Eukaryota > Viridiplantae > Streptophyta > Pinopsida > Cupressales > Taxaceae > Torreya > Torreya grandis. The sequence goes on from JARHVA010007849.1 coordinate 533,402, forward strand.
TGACATCATAAGCACTGATTGTTCATGGATGCATTATCAACCGAGTCTGACATATGATATTGAATGTGTTGTGTACTTGAAAACTTTAGAGGGGTCATTGTTGATTGTTTTAGATGGGGTTGTTGTGGAGCCTACATTCTATCTTATGTACACATAGTTTCCTCTACTTACATGTGCCACTTTAGTGACAATTGCATTGATTGTTTTTACTTTATTAGATGCATTTTCAGTTGAATTCATTGAGAATACATTATCACTTATGTAGTTTTTTTTCATTACACTTCTTTGATGTCTTCTCTCAGTCATGTTGATTGTATTTGAGAGATACCAACAGATGAGAAGAGTTGATTCTAGACCAATGTTTCTCCCTAAAAAGAAGAATTATGCTTCAGGGAAAATGTACAAGGAACTCTTACTCACATAACATGACCTTATTACATGTGGTTTATTTACAGTTTCTTCTTATGTTTTAGTGATGTTCCATGTCATTCTTCTGACATGTCTACTTATATGACATTACCTTTTATTTTTCTTCATGATCTTTCTCGAGAGACCTTTGTACTAATACCTTCATCTTCTATTGTGGTATGGGTGGAATTTTAATACACATTGGTTTCTTCCTTTGGAAAAGGGAAAAAAACATTATTCAATGCAGATGGAACTTCAATCTTTAGACAGAGGATATTGTCATCAATAATGGTAAAATTGTTAGTCGTACTTGAAGTGGAAACTACTTTAGTAGCATCTTGAAGAGATCTTTCCCTTTTCTTACTTTCTCTCTCTTGGAAATAGCTTTTCCCATGGATTTTTTTTATTTTATCCATTTTATGAGATTTTTTTAATAATTGGGTACTTCATCAGAATTTTTTTATCAAAACTCAACTCTTCTACCCACCTAACTATGCTAAAAATGAAGTGTTAGTGTAAATTTTATTCCATTTAATGGTTTTTTGCTATACATGTCTACTTCATTTGCTTGGATATCTTTTAAGTCATTGTAAAAAATAATCCCATATTCATGAGGAAATGTTTATGAAGAAATGAAGACATGTTTATGTTTCATTTATATAATATACCATTATTAAAAAAAAATGACTAATGATATCGATGTTAATATTTAAGTCTCTATCATCATGTTTATAAATAATTTAATCTAACATACATATTTATAATTATTATATATTGGATAATATATATTTTGGATAAATTTATTATAGGTATGTTTCATCTCTATCATCATTTTTTTCATAAATTTATTTTAAATACATATATTAGTTATAAAAAAAGTATAATATTTATATAGATGAATGATTAGGTTCTAAATTTTGTTGTCGTATGACCATTTTTTTTTAATTGTCAAATACAATTAATTTTTTAATACAGGTCGTATTGAAAGTAAAATAAAATTTTAGACAAACAGTTTTTAAATAAACCAACACACACACATATATAAAATTTCAATTTTCTAATATTTATTTATTTTAGATTATATATATTTATTTTAAATCGTATATATATATAATTTTATTTTTTAATATTTTTTTATTTTATTATAAAATATATTAATATTTGAATTATAAATTATATTAGTAATTGAAAAACAGTGTTGAATAGATAATTTATTAGACCACGAAGTTAAAGCTATGCTTTCACTTAATGTTAAGAATCACATTTAGCTATCCAAAACTTAGCAAAGGGAAGGTTTCAACTACGGTAATCACTGCTTCTTTCACTTAAGCGTTAAAAATCACATTTAGCTATCCAGAACTTATAAAAACCTTTCTGGTGAAAGAAAGGAATGATTTCAACTACATTAATCACTGATTCTTTCAATTGAGCGTTAAGAATCACATTTAGCTATCCAGAACTTATCAAAACCTTTCTGGTGAAGGAAAGGAAGGGTTTCAACTACGGTAATCACTGCTTTCTCCACTCGTGCAAGAAGCATACCTTTAAGTTTGGCAGATTCACGCTGAATGGAGTCGAACGTGAGTGGTAGCCAGGTGTAAGGAATGAAAAGCGCTTAGCTCTTGTAATTATTATATTTCCGTTTCCTATACCTTCACAAAACCCAACCAGAAGCTTCATTACGTCCTCCTTGCATCCACTGTTATAGTGTCCTGTGAATTTAACAAATTTCTTATCTTTACAAATTGTGTTGAAGGCGGCTTCCAATATTCTTCGATCATGTTCAACCATCCTAAATAGCAATGACAGAGCAGAATAAGCATCACGGCAAGGATCACCAAAAGTATAACTTCCACTAGCATGAGTCGATTTATACCAAGATTTGAAATTCTCAATGTTACATTTAAACTCTTCCATAAGCATACGCCTATACATATCTGCAACATCTGCATATGAGTTTCCCTGCAACTTGTTCACTAAATATTTACCAACTTTCTCTACAGCATTATTTCCTTGTCTGCTACTAAGAGGAAACATCGATTTCATACTTTCTTCCATGACATCCAAATAATTATCATCCTGATCATGATCATCAAGCCTTTAATCCGGCAATATTTTCAACTGCAAAGAGAATAGCAAACTTCGAATTTTTTATTCTTGCTCAGAACACCAATGAACAGCTTCCAAAAATTTCATACATTCAGTTATGTATTCATCAACACGCAATTCAGAAGCAACTGACAAAATTTCTAAGCATTCATCAAGTCCCGGAAACAAATAGATCCGCCACACGCAAAAGAAGAATACATGAAATGGATACATTAGAAAAAAAATTCAAAGCTTCCGACAAGTCTTTACCCCTAGCTCCAACGGTCGGGTACCTGTAGACCAGCGCTCGGAAACGCTTGCCTTGAAAAGCCGAGAGATTTGCAGAGCATGAGAATGAAGATGACTAGGATTTCCTGCATAATCTTTTCCAGTTGTGCTCATCAATCTTGATTCTATGTCTGCAGTGTTTATATCTCCTAACTCGAGCCGTGGCTTTGCCATTGCTGACACATGAAACTGTAAAAGTAGGGTTTTCATCTCACATATATAGATTTTTTTGTCAGCAAGATAACAGCTTCCAAAAATTGCATACATTCAGTTATGTATTCATCAACACGCAATTCAGAAGCAACTGACAAAATTTCTAAGCATTCATCCACGTCCCGGAAACAAATAGGTCCGCCACACGCAAAAGAAGAATACATGAAATGGATACATTAGAAATTTTTTTCAAAGCTCCGACAAGTCTTTACCCCTAGCTCCAGCGGTCGTGTACCTGTAGACCAGCGCTCGGAAACGTTTGCCTTGAAAAGCCGAGAGATTTGCAGAGCTTGAGAATGAAGATGAATACGATTTCCTCCATAATCTTTTCCAGTTGTGCTCATCAATCTTAATTCCATGTCGGCAGTGTTTATATCTCCTAACTCGAGCCGTGGCTTTGCCATTGCTGACACATGAAACTGTAAAAGTAGGGTTTTCATCTCACATATATAGATTTTTTTGTCAGCAAGATAACAACTCAAAGTAAAACCATGTATACACAAGTATACAGGCGTGCATCCATATGTCAAAAGATAGACGCACAACGGTACATTGTAATTTCACGCTTGAATACACCAACTTTCTACGTGGATAGGTAATGCAATAATACCGAGGGTAGGGAGTCACTAGTCACTAGTCTCTCCGGGATACATCGCGCGTGAATCCGTCGCCCGCTTGCCCGGCAGCCCCCCCCGCCCATTTTTGTTTGTTTGTAATAGTTAATTATAAGTAATTGTTTTGAGGTACAAAGAATGTTAGAAGGAATCATAAATTGTGATATAGACGTGTAATATTATATAGTTTAATGTAAAATTTTGGTTTTGTAGGTTGTTAGTGGCCGTTTAATTTGATTTGTTATGTTATTTATAGATCTTTATGATGGACATTTTAATGATGACTAAACAACAGTAAAATTTTAGTTATGATTGTATTAGCATTATCATGTACATGTTACAGTCAAATCTATTATCACTATGGCTATAACATCATATGGCACCTATCAATTAGCCCAGCGTATTTATTGGTTCTTTCAAGCACGATTGACATTGATTTATACTCCCTTGCTTAACACAACCTCGCTTTATATAAAAAATAGTATTACATCCATTTATGTGATTAAATTTCTATACAATTATATGTCTAATGTGCAACTTGAATTAGTGTTGCATTGCAATTGATGTTGGGACAAGACACTGACATCTTATATTCTATCTTGTACATTCCATTAATCCATGTTGCCAATACATTAACACATAGAGAAAGTAATTAGGCTTAAGAACACACGTACCTATAATTTCGTGGATATCATACACCAAGGGGTCCATAAAACAATATATTATTATATAATAATACAATATAATATTATCTCAGAGGAACATGTTACCATTTGGAAGACAAGCATATTTTTTTGTAACCACATACAAATAACACTTATCCCATATAATTTACACCTACATACATAACTACATTAAAATTTAAATTGACATGTCAATCTAATAGTGGTGCAGAATGATATGGGTCAATTATATCAAGGCAAGGTGTCAACATATTAGATTGGATGTTTTCTTTGGTCAAGTTTAGATGAGGATGTCATGAGAATTGCTTTGATTGCAGTAGGGCTCCATGTCTCATATGTAACTTGAATCAATGATGCAATGCTTTTGATGTTGGGACAAGAGATTGACATATAAAATTCTTTCTTGTAGCTTGAATTACTCAATGGTGCCAGTGAGAACCATTGATAGGGTATTTTACATGTTATCAAGGTGAGCAACATGATGGTGGTGAGAGCCAATGACATGGTATTTTAGATCATATTGTACCCTATAGGGCCCATATAGTGTAATAAACACATATTCAATGCAACTATTAGATTTACATGGTATATACCCATTACTTGATATTTATCTATAATTTGATATTTACCTATTCTATGGGTGCAAGTCATATAAATTCAACCACTATGTTTAATCTAAATTTAGTATTTGATATAGGCATCTTGGTGTATGATATACATCAGACATGGAGCTTTTGAGCAATCAATTCAATATCATGTCATCTTCTTCAACCCTTAATAATAAAAAACATTCAATTAAAGAACTTGCCATCCTGTAAATTGTGTTTCCCTTTGCAATGGGTGCAAGTCATATATATTTAACTATTTCCCTATATTCAAGTATGGTGTTTGATAAGAGCCCCTTGTATGATATTATCAGAAACACCTTATCATTATCCCTTATCATCATTACTCATCTCACTTTTAAATCTTTCATTATTTATATGTTTTATATACCCTTACCTTTTCTTTTAAAATATGAGTACAATATTTACATGTATTATTAAACATGATGTAAATGATCAAATTTTAATATAACTTTAGTTTGTCTCTACCTTGGATATCCTCTATGTTTCAACACTTTTCCTGCTACTACTTGTTTTGGTCTTTTATACTTGGAACTTTCCTACTTAGGGAGAAAACTCCATCATTATTGTTGTGTCTTTGACATTGGATGTATCCAAATTTTTTGTTTTCGTAAATGAAGGTATGTTTACCTAATTTAATACTTCTCCTATTATTTTGATATTACAGGTGGCAAGCCATTGATTTTGTGACTCTTAAACGGAATACTATTTCATTTTTTTGATATTGACGAACTAGAGACGATAATTTCTTGATGGTCGAGACCAAGAATACAGGCAGCGAAAGTACCATCTTATAACACTTTTATTTCACTTTTTTGTTGATTTATTTTAATCAAGAAAGGGACTCAAACATCGAGCTATCCCGGGACCTTTTTTTTGGTAAATAGAGAAACACATTGAAGCTTGTTATGGCACTTTAGTTCTTTTTAAAGGGAAAGAATATGGGAAATGAACTTTAGGTGGGAAAGGGTTTATAAAGGATGGCGAAGTTCAAAAAAGTTGCTTTCTAATACCATGTTTTTAGCTTTGTATAATTCAAACGATATGATAATTTTGAATTAATTTTAAATAAAATTTATATATGTCGATTATTGAGCATTATTTTTTAAGAGAATTATTCGTCATGAAAATATTATTTTTGAATAAAAGTATTGAAAGATGTTATAAATTTAATCTAAACAAATTGGGCTATAAGGTAAGTCTTATATAAATTTTTGAAGGACTTCAATTTGAGACAAACAAAACATTTAGGTTGAGTAATTCCACACTTTTGAATAAAAAGCTTTGATTAACCAAACACCAAGAAAAAATTAAAACTTGGGTTTAAATATTTTCCCATAAATTCTATTAAATCTACCAATCCAATTCTTTTTTGAAGAACAACATTTTATTTATATTCAAATAATCCAAAACCTTAAAAAAACACCTGATATAAAACATATAAAAAATAATTTTTAAAATTATATCATAACTCCATCTACAATATTTCCAACAAATGTGTGGAGACTATAAGTGTTCACATACAAATTATGGAACAATAAATTAAATGAACATTTGGACACTACATAGAATGATAAATTAAATGAACTTTTGGAATATGGTCCATCATCAAGATGACGTGATGAGATTGTCAACGTGGTTTTTTAATTCAAGATATCAATATACAACCTTCGGTAGAAAATATTGAATCCTTAAAAATATTAATGCAAAGGATGGTAACTAATATCTATAAAAATATTTAATTATTTTACTGGGGCATCATCTATTACTAAATTATTTTTATTGAGTTTTTATTTTTTTATATGTATCTTGATATAAGCAGTTTTCATTGAAATTTTTACTTATAACAAGACAATGAAATGTTAAATCTTTTTGAAGTTTATACCTTTGTTGGAATATATGTGTGGGGGTATATCTGATGTGGTTTGGTTAAGTGTAATATTTGTTTTACATTTTTAAATGTAGAGGTATGAAAAAAAAAAGAGGCAAATTTAATAAATTGATAGATGTATGGATTCCATATAATAATATAAAGATGTAAAAGGTGTTAAACATATCATTTTATTGTGTAAGTCGCTTGACAATTATATTATAATATTAATTAATTATAAAAATAATTTTATTACAATTTTTTTTTAAATTTAGTTATTTACATAAAAATAATTAATAAACAAAAGTGATAATATAAAACTATTTGTTTTATTATGATAATGACTAAACTTAACTAATCAAAAAAATTAATGTTCACATTTTCTTCAAAGGTGTAAGTTATACTATAATGGATGTAATTTTATGTTTTTTGTAAATGAGGGTATTGTAAAATAATAGTGTAAATTCATAGTCATACCTCACTCAAAACTTATAAATGTTAATTTTTTTTCACTTTTGTTTATGAAGCATTAAACAATAATAATATGATATTTTTATGTAACAGATGGTGGAAAATAAGGTGGTATATTCCTTCATACAAAATGTCAATGAGATATGCATTGAATAGATACTTTGTTCCATTGTTCGCTTAAGTGATGTCAAAATGGTGGGAAATTGCAAGTCCATATGGAAGAAAATGTAATGAAATATTTAAAATTAATTTGAGTGTTGATGGTGATGGGCAATGAGAGGGTATTTTAGGTGATGGACTTAAATAACCCTAGGTAGGTAAATATGAAAATTTAAATGACATTTCACTTATGTGAATACAATTTGTAGCTTTAACTAAAGTATTTTAGTTAACTGATACATGATTGAAACATGTGTCATCTCAATTAAATTAGGTGTGAGATATTCACAAATCCACTCAAGACCTAGGGAATGCACATGTGCATTTAGATTAATTCTTGGTACAATTTTCCAAATCTAATATTAAAAAATGAGCAACCAAAACATACATGCACAATCACTAATTCAACACCTCCTTCAAGCAAAAAAAAATTATTTCCCAACAAGGCATTTTAATTTCATCTTCTTGATTCTTTTGTTATGTTAATACCTTGCCCTCCATTGATGTTGCATCCCTTTTCACTTGCACACATGAACCATCAAATGACTTCTCAATAATTTTTGAGAGAGGACAATAATTGAAGATCCATCTTAAATTATGAATTAAGGAGCACACAAACACAACCAATTAACACAAAGACTTGGGCAAAAAGTGACACATAGGCCAATAGAGTTCATCTATCCCCAAAGGAAAAAGAAATAGTTTATACTAAAATAAATATTATTACAAAGTTCACATCCAAATAATATTAAAAAAAATAAGAGAAATAATATTCCAAACATAATATCCAAAGGCTATAAAATTATCTCATTGTATTACAATATCTTAAATTTTAATAAAAGAAAACAATTTTACACACCCTTGATATAAAGGGTCATCCCTATATATTAAGGTCATCCCAATGGTTAAGTGAGGGTCATCCCTTTGTGACTTTGAAAATTCCCTTCGAAAGGCTCAAACATGCCCTTTGATAATCTTGAAATGTCCCTTCAGAAAGCTTGAATTGGACACTTTCCTGAGAAAAGGCCCTTCAGACTTTTTGCAAGTGTCCCTTCAAGATTTTTTAAAGGACCTTTTAGACTTTTTGAGGGAGCACCAATTCCTTTCAAAAAATGTAAGAGCCAATTCTTTCTAAAAGATTGTTTTGGATAAAATGTTTGAAACTATTCCTTCAGAAAAATGCAAATGACCAATTCCCAAGAAAAGACCCTTTGAAAAGATTGAAAATGTCCCTTAGAAAGATAAATAAGCATCCCTTTACTTTAAAAGTGTCCCTTTGGACTTTTAAAAGTGTCCCTTCAGAAGAGAAAAGACCCTTCAGCACAATTAAAAATGTCCCTTCAAAATTATTACAAAGGACACTTTCATGAGAAAAAGACCCTTTAAAAATATTATTTTAGATAAAATATCTAAAATAATTCCTTCAAAAAAGTTGAAAATTCCCCTTCGATAAAATTGAATTGGAATAATTCTTTGACATAACAAACCCTTTGAAAATTTTGCAAAGGACACTTTTCCTTCAAAAATCATGAAGATGCTTTTCAGAAAGCTGGAAATATACGCTTTAGACTTTTTGCAAAGGACAATTCCATGAGAAAAGACCCTTAAAATTTTTGTGACCCTTCAGATATATTGAAATGGACCAATTCCTTCAAAATTTTTGTTTTGAACAAAAGTTT
>JARHVA010007849.1:547500-595698 GCA_037957365.1 Torreya grandis
AGCTTAGCAAATTACATTACCAACTATCAATGGCTAAATCACTGGTCTTGCTTTTCCATTGATTAGGAATATAGCGGGAAAAATGAAATTCAATTTTTTCATCCACTATCTGAAAAATGACTATTACAAAATTTAATATTCTTACTGAAAATATCAACAACCACCAATAATAATAAAAATAATAAGTAATAAGAAAACAAAAAAAAAAAAAAAAAAATTTTAAACACATGTGATTGGCAAATCTCAAATGCCCATCAAAATTAATTAGATAAGGTGAATACAATAGTACCAGTAGATACTAATAAACATACCAATACCAAAAAGAAATCCAAAATGACCATAACTGTGTAAACTTATAAATCTATTCAAAAAGACGGGACTCGTAAAAAAATTTAATTCTAAAGCGAAACAAAATACTTAAAATAAGTAAACAATCTACACTCAAACCTAATACCACGGGATCCCCTTTTTTAAAAATAATTTATTGAAACCGGTTTTGGGGGCATTGAACACTGTGGATTGTTTTCTGTGCCGTTGGAATGTAGCTCGAGGCGATTGTGTAATGTGGTGGAGAATGTAGGACGACGGTAACTGAGTGGTATTCCACAGCTAGATCTGATACGAATGGAGTGGTGATGAATTGAACACGGCGGCAACTGAGTGGCATCGCAGGCCGTTTTACAACTCACAGTTAATCTGAATCGATGGAATGCTCAGATTGGAATTCCAAACGAGTTGTTGTGCGGATATCCAGGCCATTGAGACTGGATTGAAATGGAAGCTTGGTAGGATGCAACATGGAGGAGCTCAAGGTAGTTTGCCAGGTCTACGTAATGCAGCCTGTGGAAGGTAACTCATTGTGTTATTGGAAAGTTGAATGATGTTGATGCCGAGTTGGTTGGCTCGATCGATTATAGTAGCTCGCTATAATCGACGCAGACAAGGATCCTCCAATGCTAAAACCAATGCGTATAACACAGTGAAGCTCAGTAACAAGGCGAAAAGAGTTCTACCCGAGTTACAAATAGGGTCTGATCCAAGATCAATGCTAAGTCATTTTTTGGATCAAGCAAAACTCCAAATATTCAAACCTTTAATCCAAAAAAACAAAAACAAAAACGACAGTAGGATTTCACGTGATCTGCACTACTTTTCTATTATAGTAATAAATAATGGTCTACTATAATAATGGTCTTTTGAGTAGAAATACTTTTGGGCATTGACTGTATTGCTCAGTTTTATTGTAATCAACGTCTAATTTGTAAATAGATTCATTGAACCTACCAAGATATTAGTGTTGAAAAATGGGTGAAATTTCTTTCGAAAAGAATTTAGTGAGTTAAATTACAGGATCTATTTATATGAAATTATTACATTTATAATGTATCATTCTTTAAAAAATAAGAGAATGCCAATCTGCAACTTCACAAATCTTTACTTTATTTTTATAAAAAAATTCATAAACTTATTTTTTAATAACTTGTTTTATCACAAGTGTAACTTTTTTAATTTTCTTTAAAATTTTATATTTGAATTGTTATTACAATTCATTATTTACATGAATACATAAATTCAACATATACACACAATTATGTATTATATTCATTAACATATAAAACACTAAATTTTATCATGATCAACATCAATATTAGAATTTTTGAGACATTGATTTTGCATTACTTCTTGATTATATTGTTATAGTTATTTTATTTTTGTATCAATCATTTGATCTATACACAATTCTTTTCATAATCTCAATACAAATTAGTCTTGTAAAGATATTCGTGCACGACATACTATCATGTGATCTACATGTTGTCTCATTTATGTTTCAAGTTTTTTGATCCTAACAAATTAATCCTATGTTTTGCATGTCATTATTTTTTATATTTATTTCTATGTATTTTCTCTTTATTTGCTGTTAGTATTTCTCATTATTCTCAAGTATTATCGAGTGTATTTTCTTCTTCATTCTCCTTTTTCTTCATATTCATTTTTTTACTATTTATTTATAAAACTCTTTTTTGACAAACCATATTACCTACATATAAATATTATATCAATATTTTACTATTACTTATATATATATATATATATATATATATATATATATATATATATATATATATATATAACTTCATATTAACATAAAGTTAATAAAATTATGATAACTTCATATTAATATAAAATATAAAAAATAATTTATAAAAATATAATATCTTTATATTTATTTTGACATTTTATATTGTCTTCAAACCAATTTTATTTATGAAGTATTTATAGACTTCAAAATACTCATTAAACATACAAAGTGCCGAAATTGCCTATATTTTATAATTAAAAAAATAAAAAAACAATAAATTTAGATGGGTTGAATTTTATTCAAACAATAAATTATATTAGTAATAATTTTTTTCTTGTTATTAAATATTATATAGATATAGTTAAATATAACATTATAAATATTTAATTTTTACATTGTTTAATTTTATTTAACAATAAATAGAGTTTTAAGTTATATTAATTTTTAAAAAAAAAATTAAATTGAAGTTATTTTTTATGATTTATATTTTATAATCTTTTAAAATGAATTTAAATGCACCGGATTTAAAATATGACTTTTTAAAATGGATATCTTATATAAAATTTTATAATGAAATATTTTTTGAATTTAAATGTAATTTATATTATTAAATTTAATGATTTATTTTCAATTTTCTTATGAAATGACATTTTAACATATATTAAACATGATATGCATTGCATTAATCACTTATTACAATAAAATTTATGACCACAATGATATTGAAGATGTCATAATAGGGTTCATAAAATATTTATGGTTATAACCTTAACTTTTAAATCTATGTTTTTCTATTAAAAAATGTGAAATATAAATTTGTGGATAATAATTAATATTGATTAAATTATAACCTTATTAATATTTTTTTAAATAAATTGTATTTAATTTTTTAAATAAAAATTGAATAAATAATTATTATAAACATTTTTTTTTTCCATCGATAAAATCAAGTGTAAAATTATATCTCAATTTTGTATAACATAAAATTATTTATACAAAATTTTGTTACTACGATCCCATCTTATATATAATTAAACTTAAAAATATTATAAATAGTTAAATTTTGTGCAACCATATTTAATTTTGAATTTCCAAAATTATCATTTAAATGTGTATATATATACTCATAAAAAAATCAATAATAACAAAAAATTAAACCCTATAAGTAATTGAGGAGAATATTATTAATCTTCACTCCTCACTCTTCCCTGTCTTTGTTTTTAAATAATTTCTTAATAAAAAGAAACACTAAGTCATGTTCATCAATGTAGGAAGCCTTCTCTGTCAATGTAGGAAACCTGTATTACTCATTTTTAAAATCCTTAAGATAAATTTATCATTAATTTGTGATTTTTATATTATGAAATTCCTTTCATTAAATTTACTAATACCGAGCAATAAGAAATATATTGTCAACATTGTGACCTAATTTGTTTGATAATCCTCTTTTATTTTTTGCAATTCATATCTGAATATTTTTTAAAGTATCATAATGCTTACTATTAATGGTTTAAATCTTAATTTTTCCGTTAAATTTTTTTATTTCAATTGTTATTATCCTCTCTTTTTAATTTGTTCCCCTTTAAAAAAAGTAATTTTATTTGATCTATATTATTTTTGTTTGTATGTTTGATTTTTTTAAATATTATGTAGATTATGATATATAATCATGTTGAATATTAATTAAAATTTAACACATTTTTAAAATACATTTATAATATTATAATCTTTAAACATTCTACATGTTATTATAAAAATAACTCTCAACATAATTAAATAAAATATATTATATAATATTATATATTAAATATATACAATTTATTTATTGTAAAATGTTAATTTAACCATCCATACTTCATTTTAAAATAAGTATAAAAATAAAGACATTTAAAATAAACTTGACAATTATTTATCACCATACAAAACCAGTGACAATGCCACATACCCTATAACCTAATACAAAATATTTTTATTTTCCATCAAAATCTATTGACAAACTCATATGTGTCAACCAGATAAATAAATACATAGGCCAAACCACCACATTTTCCTTCTTATAAAAGATTAAAATCCCCCTTCATAACAAGGTATGTCTCAAACGTTACAACATTCCCATTCTGCTTTTCCAATTCCATGGACCTACACTACCATTCAAATTAGTTTAGACTCCTAATTATTTTCCCTTATTTTGACCAAAAAACAAAAGGATATTATGGATCCTAGAGGGGTAACTAAATCCATGTAAAAGCATATTTAGGAATGTTTTTGTATTTCGATAGTCGTATAGACTATTTTGGTCTCATAAATGTTGAAAAACAATTATTTACATTTATCGCACATTACTATAAGATTTTTATTAGAATTCTAGTAATTTTATTTTTAAATATGACATTTAATAAAAATTTATTTTATGGAGAAGTTATATGGTTTTTTGTTTATGGATTATAAGAAAAAATTATCTTTTTTTGATATAAAAAATCATATTTTGAGAATTCGTAAAATTTTGGGAACCGTGTAAAGTAGTATAAATTTTTATTTTACGACCTATTCTTATTTATGTATTCATTAGAAGTAAAACTTAAACAAGTGTGTTCTTGTTCATTGGTTTTAATATGTCATGTTATTCTTCTACTTTTATCTCACATGCACTTCCACTCTTTTTTTGGGTCGTCTTCTCCTTCAAATTCGGTGGATGGAAAAGTGCGCACTTGAAAATACGTGTGATTCATAAAGTTCATATACTAGATGGGTTATGCCACAAATGCCAATGTATGATTAAACCCTATAAAAAATTCTAATTTGAAACAAACAAATTTTTTCTTGTTGTCTCAATACTTTTTGGGTGATATCTAACAATACGTGTCATTGTCTCAACAATAAAAAAGAGTTATAATTAACCGATAATTTATGTAGCTACTCTATACATGCTGTTGCTTAGTGATTTAGAATGAAGATGCCTCTAACAAATGATAGATTAAAATTTTGTAACTTTTGAATTAAATTTATTGACTAAAAAACTAAAACATTTTACAACACATATTTTGTATGTTTTATAACTTTATGATCTTTTTGAAAAAATTTATTACCCAACTCAAATATTTTATATTATTAATAAATAAAAATATCAACCATACAAATTATCAATTTGATATCCTAAAACCAATCATTTATTTTTAAAAGAAAGATAATCAAATAATAATTACAATTTTTATTTAAACATTTTTAACCTATTTTTATTTTAAACCTATTTTTATTTTTTCATGTTCACAATTTTTAATACAAATTAATTAGCTTAGAAGAAAACAACAATACCATCCTGTGCGCAAGTAATATTAATTACTATTTCAACTACAAATTAATATTTTATGTAATTAATCAGCCGCAATACATATAAAGTACTTTGGAAGTGGTCCTCCTTATTGGAAAGGAATTATTGGTGCCTGCACCTTAGCCGTAATTGCTAGAATTATTAACCCTTACCAACAAAGGATCCTTCTCAGGCGTCCCCAGTTAAAGATAGCTTGACGATTACAAGATTCCATAATGATGGTCCTCAAAATCATCAACAATTTTACTTACCTATGATTCTGTCATGAAAACTTATCCACGCGCAGATTTGTCACTTAATTATCATTGCCTATCAACGTAGCAAAGTGGTTCATTTACGCGTGGAATTACAGATGTATAGTTGTGCACGTATCTTTTGACAGATGTATGCACGCGTGTATACTTCTGGTTTTACTCTGAGTTGTTATGCTGCCGACATACAATCTATATATGTGATTTGAACACCCCTGATTTTACAGTTTTATTTGCGAACAATGGCAAAGCGACGGCTTGTGTTGGGAGATGTAAACACTGCAGACATGAGATTAAGATTGATGAGCACAACTGGAGAAGAGTGTGGAGTAAATCCAGTTCATCTAAATTCTCAAGTTCTGCAAATGTCTCGATTTTTCAAGGCAATGTTTTCCGAGCGCTGGTCTACAGGTACACGACCGCTGGAGCTAGAAGTAAAGACTGGTCTGAGCTTTGAAAAATATTTGAAATGTATACATTTCATGTATTCTTCTATTGCGTGTGGCGGAACTGTTTGTTTCCGGGACGTGGATGAATGCTTCGAATTTTTTCCTGTTTCTTCTGAATTGCTGGTTGATGAATACATAGCTGAATGTATGCTATTTTTCGAAGCTGTTCGTTGGAGTTCCGAGCAAGAATCCGAAATTCGAAGTTTGCTGTTATCTTCGCAGTTGAACATATTGCCGGAATTAGAAGAAAGGCTTGACGATCATGATCAGGATAATAATTATTTGGCTGCCATCGAAGAGAGTATTAAATCAATGTTTCTTGTCCTTTAAAGACAAAGAAATAATGCTGTAGAACAAGTTGGGAAAATTTTATTACACAAGTTGCTGGGAAACTCATGTGCAGATGTTACGGATATGTTTAGGCGTATGATTATGGAAGAGTTTAAACTTAACATTGAGAAATTCAAATCTTTGTGTAAATCGACTCATGCTAGTCGAGGTGATACTTTTGGTGATCCTTGCCGTGATGCTTATTCTGTTCTGTCAATGCTATTTAGGATGCTTGAATACGACGGAAGAGTATTGGAAGCCGCCTTCAACACAATTTGTGAAGATAAGGAATTTGTAAAATTCACAGTACTTTACGACAGTGGAGGCAAAGAGGACGTAATGAGGCTGCTGATTGTAACGGAAAGATAATAACTAAAAGAGGTAAGCGCGTTTCTTTTCTTACCACTTGGCTACCACTCATGTTCAAATCCATTCGTCAATCGACCGAACTTGGAGGTAAGTTTCTCGCACGAGTGGAAAAAGCAGTGATTAATGTAGTTGAAACCCTTCCTTTCCTTCACCAGAAACGTTTTTACGAGTTCTGGATAGCTGAATGCGAATCTTCAGGCTTAAATGTAAGGACAGCTTTAACTTGGTGGTTTGATAAACTAGCTGACACTGTCTGTCCCAAACTAAAAACTCTGCTCGATTGAAGCTGGTTTCCATGCTAAATAACTTCTTTTATGAAAATGTTCCTCCTCTGCTTTTGTACAAGGGCATCTTTTAGCTTGTTCAGAACTTGTAAGTATGAATTTCTTCTTTCTTATCGATGGATGGATTGTAAACAGTGCTTTGTTTGTTCCTGTTTATCAATGATGGATTGTAAACAGTGCTTTGTTTGTTCTGTTTATCAATGAATTATGAATCATAAATTTTTTTTATACCTCATTTCACATGAAAGTTTTTTATACCTCATTTCAGTAAACGACACCGTTTGCTTGAATATGAAAATAAATTAAGTACAACCTTTCGACACCATTTTCAAAGCATTTTAAATTTTTAGTGTTTTATATTGCATTAAAACGGACACCGTACACCCATGCAAAATAAAATGCATTGGTACAAAATAATAGTAATATTAAAAGTACAAAATAATATAGACTAACATAATAATATTAAAAATATAAAATAATAAAAAAGAGTATGGATACAAAATAATACAGAGTAACATAATATTAAAATTATATTACTTTTAGTTGAAATATTTAATCAACGTCATTTCATATATTGAATTTTTATTAATGCCATGTTTTGAAAAACTATAGAAATGCATAACTAATTCCTTAAATTATTTATGGAAAAAATACTCCCGAAAATAATTCGTATTCTTGAACATGCATTGTCATTTTGAATAATAATGATTTTTTTTCTTTTTTCCTTCGTTTTTAACAAAACCAGGGATTGAGCTTCCCCAAATGAACGATATGTTTATTCCTAAAAAATAGGAGTTGAGCTTTCTTAAATATCATGTTTTTATCAACAAATTTGGGAGTTGAGCTTCTCTAAATATTGTTGTAGGTGAACGTAATGTGAACGTTGTGCACTTTGCGGTATTTAATTTGTCAATTATCAATTCACTAAATGTTATCATAGGTAAAGACAATGAGAATGCTGTACACTTTACGGGTTTAATTTGTCGACTAATTGTTGAGTTTTTTGAACTATCAAATATGAACAATTTATGGTGTTTAATTGTTGAATTTTTTAAACTATCAAATATAAATGATGTGCATCTTGCGATGTTTAGTTTGTCAATTAATTGTTGAATTTCTCAAACTATCAAAATAATAGTATGACAATACAATTTTTTTTTTCCAACAAACCTAAGAATCGAGCTTCTTTAATTTTTTTTATTTTAATTTCTCTAAAAAAAAAATTAGAATTAACAAAATATTTATTAAAGCTGAAAAATACAATTAAAAATACAATTAAAAATATAACTATTAAAAATAAATGGATGGAATAATTTAAAAGACAAATAAAATAAGTTAGATATACCCAAGTCCCTTTTATATAATATTGAAGTTATAACTTTAAAAAATTATATTATTTGAAGTTATAACTTAAAAAAACTACATTACAGTTAACAAAATATTTATTGAAAACAAATGAAAGGAGAAGTTTGGAATAAAGAAACATAATATCCACACACACTACAAAAAATGCATACCATGGTTTGTCTAAATACATACCATAGTCTTTAAAAATGCATGTTCAATAGTCTCATCCTCTCTTGTTGTGATCTACAATTATCAAGTGAAATTTGTATTCAAGTTATCATAAATGAAAATCCTCTCCTCCTTTGATCTATAACTATAAAGTGACATTTTTATTCAAGTTACTACAATATTTAAAAATGAAAATAAAAAAATAGAAGTATTGTTCAGAAAAAAAAATCACTTATCAAATACTATTTTTTACATTTTTATTCTAGTTACCACAAATGACAATAAAAAAATAGAAACATTACTCCCAAAAGAGTCACTTATGAAATACTAATTTTAATAATAAGAGAAGTATTGTAATATAGTATTATGATAATCGTTGAGTTAACACACTTGCAAGAAAATACATTAATCTTTTTGACCAAAAAAAAGACAAAAAAAACCACTTATTTTCTATATAAAAATAATTGGAGAGATGTTGGTTAAAAAATAAATAATTTTGTTCAATTTATCAAAAGATTGGTAATTTAGCATTCGATTTTTAAACAAACAGTGGAGATGGAATTATTCGGTGTTGTGTATGTGTGTGTACATGTGCGCATGCAATTTATTTTTTGCAATTACAATGTCAAGTGAATATCAATACAAATATGTTATATTAGGGTGGTTTGTGTTGCTAGTTTATAAAATAGCCTCGATTTAGTTGTGATAGTCAACACTAGTAACAGTAGTAAGGCTCAAAACTATTGAAACGATAATCTACAAAACAATACTAGATCTTACAAAACAATTTATGATAATCTACAATAATATTAATTACTGAAAAATATAGCTTATTTAAAAAACCATCCATGCATTTGTGAGTGAATATACATAATATTTCACACCATTTCAAATAAAATTAATGAAAAATGCAAAAAATAAAATAGAGTTGAAACCCATTAATTTTTATATTGTCATCACAACACCATAAATTCATCATCACACCAAAAGATGTCATTTTATTCATCTCCCCTATCATTGGTGTTTTTTGTTTTTTTATACACTTGAAAATTATCATTGGCATTTTGTTGCTTTTGATGCCATACAATTGTAATAAAGCCACAAATAAGTGATGAAGTCATACATGGGTGGCACTGTGGACATTAATTTTATTTAATCTTTCACATTTATTTGTGAGTAAGTGGTTGAACCACCTATATTCTTATTTCCAAATTGGCACATTGGATGTGTATTGTTCTAGTGTACCATTGCATGGGACATGGTGTTTATAAATGAATGCTCTTTGGGGGGTTCCTATAATCTTTGTATTCTTTATGTATTGTACACTTTATGTTTGTAAAAGGTGGTATGTTTTGATCATTTAGTAATTAAGGTAGGCCATTATAATGATTGCTTAATTTGAAAATTGTGTATATTTTTTTATATTTTTTCTTAATTTTGTTTGAAATGTTGGTTGTATAAGTAAAACCCTTGTTTGTTTGTTTTTTGGGTGCGCAGGCGGGGGGAGGGGGCGACGGGGGGCCAAGGGTGAGGTTGAGGGGTTTTCTTCAAGTTATTTGAAATTTTGAGTGCATGTTTACAACCCACATGCTATAATTTCACATTACTGAGAGGATGAGTAAAACTTGTAGAGATTGTCAGTCTAACATTCAAGTATTGAGCAAGTAGTGATGTTGGAAACCTTCAGGGCAGTATAATATTGATGAAGGTTAGATTCATTGTCACATTAGAGAGAAGATATTCCTATGATTTTTAGGTGAATAATTTTTAATATGAAACTTGTTTATAACAAGTGGGTTTTAACTCTTTTTGGGGATATTTTTTATAGATTTTCTTTAAAAGGTTGCATGGATCAATAAAACCCTTGGAATAGTGTCAAAACTGTTGAGAACCCCCAAACTACTAAATCATACAAAAAATGTGATAATCCACAACAATATTAACAAGTCACCAATGTGGCAACAAATCTTTCCAGTTAGCAAACATTATTTATTGTTGATTGTTAAGAAACCAAATATTTTAATTGCAATCATACCATACACATTTGGTTATAACACTTATGATATTTATTGATGACATCTTGACATTTTCAATCATGTAGTTCCACATTTTCTATTAGCTGACACACTGCATATCCTAAGTGAGATTTGAATTCTTTCTAACCATGATATTGTCATCGCATCTAAATATGCCATTTTGGTCATGTTGCATCCCCTAATTTCTAAAAATTACATAGTCAATAAAAAAGAAATTATATGAAATGTTAATTAAGAAACATGTAAGAACAAAAACTCTGTAGGTCACTTTGTTATTAGAAATCATTTTGAGGTGATTTGGAGAAAGACATATGCATAAGTCCTAAGATTCCTTTCCTTACTAATTATTAAATCATTGCAAAAATTCAAAACTATTAGTGAAATCAAACTTAGAAATATTTGTAAATGAGTGTGATTTGGGTGGTTTCTATAATCTTTGCATGTTTTATATTGTTAAATTTTAGAAGAGGGTTTGGTTAGGTTGTTTACTAACTGAGGAAACCCATTAACATCAGTGCTTAATATGAAAAGTAATGAAACATTCTTTCAATTATAGATGAAATATTTGCACATAGATACATATTTATCTATCACCAATGTGAGTTATTAAAAAAATGTCCACATACCATAACCTAATTGGGATACCATAGTTTCCGTGTGACTATCTTGAAAATTTTTGGAGTCTAAATATCATAATAGAAGCAATTTTAGTAGACCTTGTCAAATTTGTATCCATTCATGTTCTATAAATGATTGGTTTTTAAATCCATTTTTTTTGTTGGAGTATTTTATTATTTTTTTTTGAAATGTCATGTGCATCAGAGTTAGAAAGGATATAATATTATTAAATTTAAACCCTCATTAGGATACATAAAATTTAAATTGATTTAACATGTAGAATTATTGCATGCCAAAAAAATTTGGTTGTTGCATAGTAAGGACAAAACATGATTGTGTGTGTGTGTGTGTGTGTGTGTGTGTGTGTGTGTGTGTGTGTGTGTGTGTGTGTGTGTGTGTGTGTGTGTGTGTGTGTGTGTAATGTGTATATATTGAACTGAATGTTTTCAATAACACTAGTTGCTCAATGGTTGAATGTTGGATTGTTAATCTGCATGAGCTGTATCAATCATACCATCAATGCTACATTATTAAATGAATCCTCCCTCATGTAACTTGTTTGTACTCATAATTAGTTGAAAAATTATTATAAGGGGAAGAAACTACATTATAATGTGTATATACCAGCTTGGAGGTTTTTTGGAAATTACCTGTTTATTACTTGAATGTTGAATTGCCTATATCCACAATATATATTTATCCTACAAGTAATTCTTTGTTATTAAATAATCTAGTCAATGTAGAAAACAATTGCATTTGATGAAGATAAATTCGGCACATTGAAGTGACATCAATAAGTTTTTAAAACTGCAAGGTGGTGAGAGATCTTTATAGTTGGAGAACATTATTTATTGTTAATTGTTGAAAACCCAATATTTTAATTGCAAATATAATGTACACATTGAATTATTAAACTTACAATATTTATTGATGACATTTCAACAATTTCAATCATATAGTTCCACATGTCCTATCAATTGACACACTATGTATCCTAACCAAGGTTTGAATTCTTTCTAAACACAATATACTAATATAGGTTTTAATTTCATTTATTGATCGCATAATCTTGGGAGATGATCAGAATGGCATCCTTTGAATTGATGAAAATTTTCAAACCAACATTCAACCTATGCAATTTTATTTTGATTGTCCTTCCTAAGTTTACCTCAAAGGGTGTTATTGCTTGAAAACCTTTAGATATGACAAGAATTGCATCTTGTTCATGTGATGATGAATATTTCCTTTGTTTATGATGTATTTAATAATGCAACCTAGTAACAAACCCATGATAGAGGTGTATTTTTTTATTGATAACGCTTTTGACCAGAGCTAGGAATCAGAAACCACTTTTAGTCATTGAAGTAACAACTAGTCTAGGACACAATTAGGGGCGGCCCTGATCCCAAAGAGAATTCCATTAATAACCAAACTACCTCGATAGAATTCTATAGCCCATAGACCACAATAAATGCCAACAATCAAGAATTACCAACTACTAAAATCACCTCCTCTACCATGGGACCCACATACCCCAAGGGAATCATCATTGACCACCAACACTGACCACCAATGATCAAATACGATCCACTACATGTATAATTTATACTCATGGCCATAAATGACCTCACATGCCTCAGTGGGAATCAAAATTTGATGGGCTTGAATACATCCAAATGACACAACCAACTCACCCCCACCCACTTCGTCAAAATGTTAGGTAACTAGATTTTTTAAATAGAGCCAGAACCACATACATTTCTATAACCAAAATTCCCAAACTAGTAGTGAATACTACTCCTATCCATCGGTTGTGGACTTGCCTTATTGCATTGAACATAGGTTTCAAGCCACATGCCAACCCCCATCACATTGAATGCCAAGTCAGTAGTCCATTGCATTGAATACTTTTCACAAATAACTCATTGTAGCTTAGTGTGAGAATGATGCTAGAAAATGGTCATCCTACGAGATGCCTAGTGTTTGAAAAGCTACTGCCCAACACTAAAACATAAAATAAACTAACTAGGCATCTCCCATAAGATTTTCTTTGTAGGAAAGATACATTGTAATGAGTTTCAAACTTAGTTTACCTTTGCTTTTCTTTCTATTGATAACAGTTTTCCATTCTCCCCCCGCTTTAGGATTTGGCAATATGAGGATAGAGATTTCCAAAGATTTCTTTTGATTCAGTGTTTGTTCTAATTGAAACACACCTTGTCATTATAATAGAGTCTAAGATAATAGATTTGATTTGATAGCTACATTTCCATTATTCTTCTCATGCACCACCACATCCCTCTCCTTTATGATATTTTTCTCACAATCAACTATCTCTTTAATTTGATTATGCTCCTTTCCTACCAACAGGATCACTGATTCTAAACCTCATTCTCACTTCCACTATCATTCACAGATGGAACAATAATATGTTGAATTCATGCATTCTTCCACCATGAAATTGTCTTGTATTTGAGGCTCAGACGATAATTTACAAGATGTCTTGTTTTGAAACATATTCTGCATCTAAATGAGATCCCTTCATAGTCTAAAGGTCGCATCCATTTTTTTCACCCATCCTTAGTTCTATTTGAGCAGTTAAATCTTTAGAAGAATCAACATGAATCAAAATATGGGCAAAAGTGATGTCCCTCATCCTCAGTTATTTTATCAAAAACTTTGAATTTACCTAAAGTATTTCTAATTGCTACAAATACTATGTCATCCCAAAACTGATATGAAAGATTTGGGAGTTTGACCCAAATTAATTTAACATTGAAAATTTTAGTTTGTGCATTAAAAACTAGATGTCAAGGCTTAACCAACAAAGTATAATTATCCTAGTCCCACACATTGTCTTTGAAAATAGACTCTATATCTACTACTAAGTTAAAAATCAGAATGAAAAAGCCTTTAGAGAAGGGGCAGATCTAAATCTTACCTTCCACCAAATGTTTCCATTGAGATGAGATCCATTCATGTAAGGCTTTAAGAGTCGGCCACAAACCTTTATATTTACAAATAAATCCTTTCCTAGTGAGCCATTCCTCCCTCTCAATAATGGCTTCCATTTCTGGTTTGGCAAAAAGAACAACTGGTGTTTCCTTGGCTGGAATTGCGGGGGAGCTTTTGTGTCCTCCCACAGCTTCAAGAAAGGATCTTTCCCCTAACTTGGACAGAGTTATTGCCTCCAGAAGTATGGGGTCTACCCTACCCTATTTCCCATTTCCTGTTGCCCCAAACACAACTTGATCCATCCGTGGTGGCTTCAGACTAGAGCAGGCCGAGGATTGACGCTTTGGCCCTGCATAGCCTACTGCCAATCTTCCTTCATTGGCATCCTTCTCTCCATTGTCCACCAAACCACACCCAGTCGGATAGCTATAATCTCCTTTCCACAATGATCTTACAGCGCTGGCACCACTATCCATCCCAGTATGCAAATCAACCTCCGACGATTCTAGATCTTCATTCGCCAGACCCAAAGCCTCTACCGCCATCATCGCTGCATTACGTTTTCGTCTCATAGCGATTATCTGTTTCTCCCTTTTTCATGGACTTACAAACTTGTAACAAGGATACCTTTCCACCATAAATAACCACAAGTTGTAAATTTTATATTGCACTTATACATTTGTATTTATGTAAGTTATTATCACGTTGTTTGATAAAAGAAAAACTTCTTATATTTTAATGCAATATTTTTATTATTAAAAATAGTATTTGATAAATATTTTTTGAGAAAATTTATTTTTTCAAATTGTGATAACTCAAATACAACTATTATGGGATTCTAGAATGTCCAACATATTAGACAAACTCATCAATATGTTTTGTTCATATTTATATTTTGATTTTTTTTCTTAAGAAAAAATAATTATTACACATTGATTTTTTTTTTTTTCTTTTTATGTGAATTTAAATTAATAACTTATTCCAATACTTCTCAAATTTCTTGACTGGGCATGCCCTACATTTTAAGGCAATAAAAACACGCACAAACATGACATTTATATAATAAGCATCCATATTCTTCCCCAAATTTGGTTTTATATGATATACATAATTCTACTATAGAAAATTATACCCTTGAAAATATTATTTGGCATAAATGTTTTTTACCCTTATCGTATGGAAGTAAGTATAATAATTTTTTTGTAAATTACTAGTAAGTGTTATAATAAATTTATATTTCAATAGAAGTCTTAATATTTATTTTTAGATTGAAAGACAAGATTTTACACCTAAAAAGGCTTGAGGCTTCCTTGCGCGCATATATATATATATATATATATATAAACTTCAAACTATGATACAATAGAAATAAAATCAAATAAAAAAATACTATACCTAATTAATATTAAAAAATAACATTTTTAGAAATGAAATTAAAATAATATGAAAAAGACATAACAATGAATGTGTCTAATAAGTTTTTGATAAAGAAAACATCTATCTTGAGCCCTACAATCATTTCTCATCAAAATCTAAATCCAAGTTATATAATCAATGCTCAAATATCTTACATGAATTAAATAATAATAAATATTACTTTTATAAATAAAATTAAAATATGAAAATTTAGAACACATACCAGTAAAGGTTTCCAAATAAGTTCTTTATCGAGAAAACACCTACCATAAGCCACGTAAACTTTTATCATCAACATCTAAATCCATGCTATACAGGCAATGCCCCAAAAGCCTACATAGGTTTTATATCAAAGGTAATTTTTTTATCACAAGATGTATTGTGCAAAGACTTTTAGTGATGCATGAAACATTTCAAAGGAAATGAAGAAAAATCTGGAAAAAATAAAACAGAAATAAAACACAAACATTTATAAAACAAGAATGGATGTAGTTTCAAAAATCCTTTCTAAAATTCTTTCTATTTCGATATACATACTCCAAAACTGTTCAAACTAGTTACACATAGCCTATGGCCTCCCGATTACACTAGGACACATGGATGCATTTTTTAACAACCAACATTCCTCATACTTAATATTGTTATATATTATGGCAATTTACTTTGTAAGATTTAGTTTTCACACCATGCCATCGGTTTTACTAATGCATATACCTTTTCAAAGAAAATGAAGAAGAAAACTTAAAAATGAAAATAGAGTTAAAAGTCAGTCATTTATGAAACATGAATGGAGGCAAAAATTTTCAAGCTTTTATACAATTTTTTATGTTCATATGTGTACACTTTAAAATGGTCACACATATTTTATGGTCTCTCTATTACATTGGGATACATGGATGTCTTTTCTTTAAATAAAATATATTGTTCGATTGTAGATTATCACAATTTGTTTTATAATCTATGCTATTTTGAGGTTTCTCAAGGACTTTAGCACACTACCAAGAGTTTTATCTATGTATGTAATTTTAAATAAAAATAAGAAAAAAATCTATAAATATAGAGTTAAAACCCACTTACTTATAAAACATGAATGCATGCGATTTCGACAAGACCTTCTACATTTTTTTGTTTCAATGTTTACACTCCAATATTGTCACATAAACCCTATGATGTTCCAATTAGATTAATAACTCACATTGATCACTTGTTAAATTTTTAGTAGATTATCAAAAAAAATCAAGCTCTGGTACTTTGGGATTTCTCAAACATTTTGAAATTGTACCAAAAGTTTTATTCATGCATACAAAATTTCAAATAAAATGAAGAAAAACCCTAAATAAAATAAGCTTTTTACTGATGCACGTAACATTTCAAATTAAGCAGTCATGTTAATGGCCTACTTCAATTACTGAACACCTAAAACAAATCCTCTTCTACAAATTCATGTCATAAAATGTGCAAAGCTTATATAAACCACTCAAACCTTGTTCATTTAAAAATAATTTGTGTGCCATGCAATGGCACAATAAAATAATACACATCCAAATTATGGATTTGGTGAGGAGAATAGAGTCGGTTCAACCACTTAACTCCAAATAGTTGTGAAAGGGTAAATGAAATTAATGTCAACACAATAACCTATGTACAACTTTATCACTTATTCATGGCTTTATTACAGTTTGATGACATCAAAAACAATAAAATTCCAATGAGCATTTACTCTAGGTGACGTGTTTTAAAAAATGAGAACATCAATGTTTGGGGACATGATCAACAAGGCATATTTTGATCTGATCATGAATCTATGGTGTTGCAATGAAAAAAGATATGCCTCCAACATAATTAATATCTCTAACAGAACAAATTTATTAAGTATAATAAAATAATTAATCTTTCTAAAAGAGTATTTAATATTTATCAATAATAATTAATCCTTTTAAAAATAAAAATAAATATTTGATATTTATATATAAATTCAATACTTATAAATAATAATTAGTGTCTTTAATAGATAATAAATATTAGTTATTAGATTTTGTATTTTTTTATATAATATTATATTTTTAAGTTATTTATAGAAGATGTTTTTATTATTATTTATTTAATACTTTACAAAAAAATAAGTATTAACTATTTGAATTTTGTAAAATTTTATTAATAAATATTTTTTTATATTTAACATTATTAGTCCTGTACATAGATTATAGGATCAAATTGCACTTAATCTAGAATTAGTACAAGATATGTTGGCCAATTAGAATGCATTGATTGGGGTGTCAGCAAAAATATTTTAGCATTTTGCAAAGTCAACAAGGAAGTTTTTTAACATAGCATATAGAATAATATTATTTGGTGGATGTTGATTGGGCAAAAACTAAAATATGTTCTTATGGGTGTCATTACGATTGAGGCATGTCATTTATGTCATCATGGGTAGAGTGTAAGGTTGTTTATTACGGAGAGCATAGATTTTGATTTGGTGTTGAATGTGTAATCTTTTCACGCTATGTGGATTAGCTATGCTACGTGGTTTAGCATTTAATGTTGGGTTTTTGCATTGAATAGCAAGGCATCAGATTTAAAAGAGGGGAATGTTTACAAGAACTTTTTCTTGTTTGTTGGGTTTGTTTACAAATCATTCTTCATTGTTGTAGGTTTTCCTGCCTTGTGCTTAAGTTTAGGCTATAATTGGTTCACAAACTCTCTTGATTGTTTTAGAAATAATATGATATGTTGATCACTCTTGAAGAATTGCCAATTATCCACATTATCTGGGATAGCAACTTGGATGACTAATTTGACGGCTTCTTTATTGGTTAGTAGGTCTTTGGTCATATCAAACTAGAATTTGATTTGAGCCATTCTATCTGATTCAATGTTTTGAGTTCTTGGGATGCCTTCAATGTTGAAAGCATCAAAACTTTTGATCAAATCCTAGACTCTATCGTGATAAGACCTCATCTTCAGGTTCATTGCTGCAAAAGTTTCGCTAGTTTGTTTGACCACCAACTTCGAGTCCCCTAGGACTTTTATATTCTCGATCCCTTCCTTATGGGTGAGAATCAAACCATGAACTAGACATTCATACTCAGCTTCATTATTAGTGCAACCAAATTAAAAATGTAAGGCTTTAAGGATATTTTTTCCATTTGGGGAAGTGAGGCATATACCTACTCCTAAACTCTTCTTGATTATCACTCCATCAAAATTTAAAATCCATATTAAAGAATTTCTCATGTGGCTTTCCTTTTCAATGAGCTCATTCTTCATTATGTCAGGGATTTTAGGATTCTCATCATAGATGATGTAAGTTCCTAAGCTAGTGGAATCAATGTTTCCAAAAGTATCCTCCAATGTCAAAGTTGACAAATAGTTCTTACCTTCATGTTCACTTACTTCTTGTATTGATTCCTCTATACAACTTTCTTCTTCTCTTGTGATCATTGCATTGGAGGATTCAAACCTTGATTCCATTTGGTTCATAATGTGTTCCATTTATAAGGGTTTTGATACCACTTTCATCTTAGACCCATACTTGGTTATTCGAATCAAATGTGAACAATCAAGGGACATATATCCTTTGATTTTTGTTGTAAAGTATCTAGATAGGCACAATCTGCAGACAAGAGGAATGTCTAAAATTATTATATCATGCAAAATAGTAATGTTTTGGAAAGAATATAGTTGTAATGGAAGACCTCTAATCATCGCAATGGTTTGTATTGACTTTCCATCAAGCTACATGACTCCTTAGTTAATGTCTCATATTTGATCTTCAAGGCATCAGTTATTAACTTAGGCATGACTGTAGTGCCCGTACACGAGTTTATCATAGAGTTGTGAAGAAATTTCTTACCCATTATAAGAGTCATATAGAAGGGGTTAGGTTTAGGTTTCCTTACCTCTTTCTTGATGTTCATTAAGATTACTGGTTGTTGTGGCTAAGGTACTACCAATTGCTCTTTCCCTTTATTTGATGTAGCTTCCTTTGTGGTATTATACTTTGTGTCACTATGGTCCTTTAGTGATTCTTGAAATAGCTCCTTTTGCTTGGGGATAGCCAACATATCCCATAAATAAAAATTAGCATGGACTTTCTTTAGTTGTTCCACCACATTAATTGGTCTGAGGGGCTAGACCTTGACATATTATGGATACCTTATCCTTTCAACTATCATGTTAGATACCCCTTCCTTTTGAGTGGTTATCATAACTTTTTGCCTTATCATGGGGACTTTAAAATATGGGGCTAATGGCACCTTTCTTGAATCAGCATTCATATTAGGGAGAACTTTAATATATTCAACCATTCTCCTTTCTGACTGTGTGAGATAATCAGACTGAACTACATTTTTAGAGGTAGATGTTTCATTAATGAATATAGATTCCTCATATTCAATCCATGAAAATAAATAATGTTTAGGGGTAATAGCTCCTTCTTGTTTTATTGACATGCCTTGCATCTGAGTTATCATGGTTTCATTAAAAAATTTAGGTGACTGGTATCATCTGGATGAGGTCATTTCTTGAGTTCCCATTATTCTTTGTTCAGCTACTCTTTGTTGTAGGTTTACCATAGGGAAATATCTTGGCATGTGAGAGTCATTGCAAGGAAAGCACCATGCATTTATTTATTTTGCTAAGTTGTTTTATCCAGGGACTAGATCTTTGCCTGAGCTTGGTGGAATCATCTAAAATGGTAGCGGTATATGGACAA
Organism: Torreya grandis; assembly: GCA_037957365.1. Lineage (NCBI taxonomy): Eukaryota > Viridiplantae > Streptophyta > Pinopsida > Cupressales > Taxaceae > Torreya > Torreya grandis. The sequence continues at coordinate 567,852 of JARHVA010007849.1, forward strand.
TCTGGTTAGGTGGTTGTGAAGAAGTTGATATTTGAGTCCATTGGTACTGATTCAGCTGATAGGGGGATATATTCCCACGGAAACCCTGATAAGGAGGTTGTTGGTGTGGAGCTTGGTTCCTTTTAAGATTGATAATTTCATTAGAGAAGGTTTTAAGGATGTTCCTAACATCATTCATCTTTGATGAGGTAGAAGATGTAGCTATGACTAGTGTTTCTTGAGATGAAGGGAAGGTATTAGAGAAGTATTGGCCTAGGAATTATTGGGAAGTCCTTGATTTGGGAGGGATTATTTAGTAAACTTAGGCATAGGAGGCCTCAAGAGTAATTTCCCGGCGTCTATCAAATTATTCTCTAATCTTATACTGAGTTCGTAAGCATCAAGAAGATTCTGCCCTCCTAGTGACTAAATCATGACTAAGATATTAGAATTAAAAGCTTTGAGACAAAAAAATCACCATACCTATAGGTGGTCGAGCTGAGAATGGGATTCTTTGCCATGTCTTCTAGAATCTAGTGTTAAAATCGATCATTGCTTCTGGGGGGCCTCTCTTAATAGTGATTAATTACTATAGGAGGGATGATATATCTCCCTTTTCATTGAGTCTGTCATATAGTATGGTTCCCAATTGGTCCTAGTTTGCAATAGAGTTAGATGCTAAAGATCTATACTAGTCAAGAGCTCTTCCCTTTAAAGAGGTGACGAGTAGTCTCAAGAATACATTTAATTGCATGATAAAGTGGACAATGCATACATCAGCAACATCTTGAAGATGCTCTACTGGAGTCTTAAAGTCCTCTCTAGTGAATTTGGATAATGCTTTTAGAGAATTATCTAGAATCGAATCCCATGTATCAAGAAGCGTTGGTATGATAAGTGGACTTCCACCATTCCAATTGAAAAAAATTTAAGTGGCACTTGAATAGCCATTTGACCTCCAAAATTAACTTGCTGAGTTGACCTTCTTCTTGAAGTAGTCACCAATGGTGTTAATAAGAGTCCTGGGTTTATTAAATATTGAGATCTTGTAATCGGCCCACAATTATCCCTCCTTGAAGGATGTCTGTTCATACACTTCTAGACAATATTAGCTTGGTCCCACCAAGCATGCCATAAAAACTATTGATGCTTAATTTTGTAACTAATCACCAGAGTCATGGGAAGTTTCAAATATGTGGGACTTGACCCTTGAAAAAACCTCCAAATTTTAAAGAAGATGACTTTTCTCTTGTGGTTTGGTGTAAAGGAAGAGAAACAATGCATAAATATTATTTAAACTACTAAGGTGATATGCCAAGATTTGGATTCCTTTACTGGATAACACTATGAAGGGTACTAACATAGTTTACTAAAAATTTAAAGAGCTTAAAGCATGATCAATAATTTTGGAAAAAACTATAGACTAACAAATGGCTCATAATATGAAAGTAACCTAGATAATCATCTATTTCTAATAGCACAATATTAGTTTCAATAGTTTTTTTTGAAAAGATTAAATAGTATGCAACATGGTTAATAATCTCAATAATTTTTTAAAACTAACAAAAGGCTTATAGATAAAAATGTGAAGAAATACTGAAATTGAACTATCATTGCATAGAACACCACTCTCTCTTTATATTTGAACAAAGTATGTAAGGCAAAATGCACATAATATAATCTTCATACTCCTAAGAAATGTAACTGCTAAGGCATTCCAATGCTTCCACTAAACTATCTTCTAAAACTCTATATATAATCTAGATGATAAAAAAATCCCCCTCTACTCTAACTTATTTACAGCTACTTATAACCCACAAAATACTACCATGAGTCTCTGCCACTTGTCTAGGTTTAATCGTTATCCATAATTTTTGGATCTAAGAAACTGCATGTCATTGGATCCAAACCACTTTGGCCCTTTTTATATAAATTTTTATAACTATCCCTCTCACTCCATTTCAACTGCTGATCCTCATTTGTCTTTATCATGTAGTCTTCCCAAACATGGACAAGTGGAAGCTTCTACACCCTTTTGGAGTCACCGAGACTCTTTCCCACTCTTTGCTTAAATTTTAATTTTAATGTCTCTTGGAGGCTTCGCACCATTGGATCCAAAGATCCTAACCAAACCATCAATCCTTTCTTTGATGTTTGCAGGTTACATGTGGAAGCCTTCACAACTTGGGAGGTCTTTGACTTTTTTCCTTGATTGAATTAAGCATAGTGGCAACACATGGATACCCTCTAATTTTCATACTCTCCTATTGTTTCTTGACTCAAAATAAAACACCATTTAACCATGTGTCAGTCTCATGCTCAACAGAGGTTCTGAAAACACTCTTTTCCTTTGAGGGAATGTTGAGGTGACAAGTGGCATTAACCATGTTTGTTTGAATCTCAAAACCTCTTACTAAGCTTTGCCAAAAAAGGGACTCCATGAATCTTAATGCTTACTACTTGACTCGATGTTAGGTCCTTTAATTTTACAAAAGGGACCACTATTATACCATGTGTTCATCGAGCACAAGCTGAAGGCTCTTCTCAAGGCCCTCCACGCAAGGATCTATAATCAAGTTATTTCATCCTCGATACTTAGAACTTTACTTGTGGTCATAAAATAAAAATAAGAGCCCCAAGAAAAAAATAAATCTTGTAGAAAATGATTCTATAGTTTATGGAGACTCACTAGGGGATCCATGCTTGGACGAAAGAAACCTTACCCTTGCCCAACCAAAAAAACAAAATTGTGGTTCCCGTCATTGTTTCCCTTAGAGATTTGTAGTGATGTCTATTACTGTCCACTCTATCTCTGTCAAGTACTCCCACTTCTGTAGAGATTGAAAATCTCTGTCCAACTCGATGATTTCCTTATGAGAAAAGGATTTGAGACCTTACACCATAGAATGCAATTGGTACTCTAGTTTGGTCATCAGAGCCAAAACTAACTCCACCTCAATGATGCTAGAAGAGTCATTCAAAGACTAAAAAATAGTCTGATCATTTTGCTTCTCGACTAGGAGATTTTGTATATGGTCTTCCATCAAGATAGTGGTGTCATCAGGGAAAGGGGAAGGGAGTCCTCACTAAACCAAACCTTCAATGTTTCCCTTCATCCCTTTGACCCCTTCCTTTAAGAGATTCAATAGATTCTTACATTTCAAAGTGAATTTATTGCAGCTCAGAATCTCAATGACCTTCCATGTGAGTTCATGAACCAATTATAGGACAAACCATGATTTTTTTCCTCTTTTTTAATAATGTATTTAAGTTTACATTGATTTTTTATCCCGTGAATTTTATCTTAGAATTGTGGCTTTGTCTTTGCCTACAGGTAACAAGAAGCGGGATGTAGCGAGTAGTAGAAAGTAGGGATTTTATCTTGGCAGCGATGCAAGGTGTGATTTGAACATGGTCACTTTGTTCACTCCACAAAAATTCATTATCTGAGATTACAAAAGGTTTTTAGCAATGTAGATTTTATTTGGATTTTATTGGTGATTTTTTTTGTCTCAACATGTATAAGTGGCTTATGGGCCATTGAAGCTAGTTTTTACTTTAAATTATTAGAGATCTCTAAGAATGCACATTTTATATTATTTACTCCTAGTTTTCTATTTTTTGAGAGATCCTTTGCTCTTTGTTTTGTATTTGATACACTTGGTATAGTATATAATTAAGATTGTAATCTCTGATGACCATTTTAAACATAATTATAGTTGGGTATTTAATACTATATAAATAATAAAGACCATATATTTCTCTTGAGGGAATTTTGAACATAATATCCAATATGTGTTTGTGGGCTGTGGTGGTTAAATAGATAAAATATATAGCTAGATCTACCAAGAAGATGTCAATTTTGAGTCTACAAATGAGACGTGAATATTGGGTATAGTTATTTTAAACGTAATACCAAAAATGTTTATGGGAATTTTGAACATAATACTAAAATGGTTGTGGTTTTTGTTGGTTGAATTACGTAGATGATGCAGTTGGGTTTATTACTAAGATGTTGAATTTGGGTCTACTGACAAGATGTGAATTTTGGGTATACAAATGATATGTGATGTTTGATTATACTTAGTTTATCTTCTTTGTCAATGTCATTGAATCATGATTTTGGCTTATATATATAATGAGTGATGCAAACATTAGAGATAAATTAAATATGTTTTAATGAGACCCTCTACCTTCAATTGACTAGAATAAAATATCCAATTCAAGAGATCCTTTTAGGTCTGCTAAAATGGGTTAGAATCTCAGAGGATTTGTCATAGATAGTGTGGTGGACTAGTATTACCTAGGCCTTCTATTCTTTAGTACTAACAATTGTGTGATGGTGCATGTGTGTGCTTTATGGATCCCCTTGCCTTGTGATTTTTGTCTTTATGATAGGTCTTAGTTACAAACTTTTTAAGTCTTGACTTACTAGGTGATATTGCACTTGTAATGGAGTTAGTTCCTTATTAATACCTGCTCCTCCCTCATCCTCACTAGATTTTAGTGGTCATTAATGGAATGGTTGATAGTGACAAAAACTTATGAGAAAAGTATGTCTTGATTCTCATCTTTGTTGTTATACTATGCACTGTAATGCTTAATAAGTAGGTTTGGTTGAACACTGACATTTTATCCAATTAGAGGGTTGATCAGAGGTGAATATGATTTTTTTTATTAGAGAATTCTTAGGCTTCTGAGAGCTTCAAAAATATTTAGGTGGTTAGGGGAAGGACTCCTGTAAATACTTAAAATCTAGAGTGGGGTGGCATTTGAGGATATTGGTTTAAATTCGATTACATATAAAGTTTTTTTTTAAAGTCATCATCTTGAATGCATTCAGAAATTAAGAGTTGCTTTAATGCATTTGGACATTACATATGTGATGATGAAATTTTGAATATATGGGAATATAATCTTTTTTCTGGTGATTGTTATGTTATGTTGCTGACATAACTATTACACGAAATGGCATTGGTGATTAAATAATTAAAATTTGAGTTATATGATGAAGTGTTGGAAAGTGTAAATTGATTATTATTCATTATTTATAGGAAGTGAAATATGGTATAACATTGAGACCATACTTATATCCTAAGCCCCAAACTATGGACATGAGATACTACAAGAATGTCTTTTTTATGTCTTCATATACTTTGAGTGTTTCAAAGTTCTTTGTGGATGTGGCCATTTCGATGGGTGAGATACTACAAGAATGTCTTTTTTATGTCTTCATATACTTTAAGTGTTTCAAAGTTCATTGTGGATGTGGCCATTTCGATGGGTATTGATTTTTTAAGATAATCTCATATGATACTATTAATTAATTGTTTTTATATTTTTTTGTTCATATTTTTTGTTGACACATCATTGTATCTAACTTGACAAAATTGTAGGACCATTGGTGGGAAAAGGTTCTTTTGGTTTTCCAACTTTGTAATTTAGCATTCTCATACCCTTTTAATGCATATGTAAGGCTTCCACACATTTTATCCTTTTTTCTCTTTGTATAGCCCCCAACAAAAGATGTTTGTGAAATTCATCCATAAGATATAGTAGTAGGCTTTTTTGGACAATGGATTTTTCTTTTTTTTGGTGGTGAAAAGAACTTCTTTGGTTTTGTTTCTATTTATTTGTGCTCCTAAATTTTGACAAAAGAAATTTATGTCGCTTAAATAAAAGTGTTATCATTTGCAATTATATTAAATACAAGTGTTATTTTTGTAATTAAAATAAGATAGATGAATGTTACATCCATTTATTTCATTTATTGTCTATGTTAACACGTAAATGTATAGTCCAAACAAAGTGAGATAGATAAAACAATTCTTGTTCAACACTAATGTTACAATTCTTTGTTTTTTACAATTAGATTAAATAAGTGTTATTTTTAGCAATTAGAATATGATAAGTCAATGTTGCATTTCTCTCTATTAACATTTAAATGTATATTCCCAAAAAAGTGGAATAGAGAAAAATTCTTGTTTGACACTCATGCTTCAATTCATTGTGACATTCATTCACTTATATTTTGGTTGACTTGCTTATAAAGTTAAAGCCTAGTTGTTTTATATGATTTTATAATTCGACATTCTTATACCTATTTTATGGATATGTAAGGCCTTCCACACATTGTATTCTTTTTTCTTTGTGCAAATCCCAACTAAAGCTATTTGTGAAAGTCAACCTTGAGATATAGGAGTAGGCCTTTTTGGACAAGATTTTTTTTTCTTCTTTTGGGGGGATGGTGAAAAGAACATGTCTTTGGTTTTGTTCATATTTAATTCTGCTAATACCTCTTGATAAAAGAGCTTTAGGGCCCTTAAATACAAATGCAATTTTCATAATTAAATTAAATACAAGTGTTATTTTTACAATTAGAATAAGAGAAGTGAATGATGCATCCATTAATTTCATTTATTGTCTGTGTTAAAACATGAATGTATAGTGCAGAAAAAGTAGGACAAAAATAGCAGTTCTTGTTTGACACTCGTGTTACAATTCTTTTTTTACAATTAGATTAAATACAAGTGTTTTTTTTTCCATTATAATGAGTACAGTGAAACAATGATTATGCTTTCTAGATACACTTACTTTCTTTTCTTAATGATTCTGGATTTGTATCTTCTATTTCTCTTCAACATATGTAAATTTCCAATTCCAGAAACTTTTACTAATGTATTACTACATATGTTAATTTCCAGGCCATCAACATGCAACAAGTTTAGTAAATATTTTCAATTACAGGACATAATAATGATGTAAGCTTATTCTAGGATAATCTTAGAATGCCCTACAATAGTAATCAACCTGATATATACATAAATGCAAATGGCACAAACATAAAAAATGTGATAACTGTAAAGATCGCTATTGTGACATACAGAGAACTAGATTCCTATTTTACCTTAAAAAATTATCTACTTTGGAATTAGTTTCACTTATTTACTTCTATATACATTCATTGTATGATGATTGTGACTTTACATTTATATTTTTTTCAAGCTGTCTTTAATGATTCAGTAACTTGTGGCACAAGTATTTCTAGATGTTTACTTTACCTTTCAAAGATTGTAAGATGCTCAAACACATCTCAAATTTCATACATATATAGTGTTTCTATATTTATGAATTGATGTAATTTTAGACTTGGCACAATGAATACCATCTGGATACTTATCACCATCATATCTAACTTGAAACCAACTAGAGTGTCAACATTGTTTTAGAAAACTGTCTTTATTATTAGACTTTATAAAGATTTTTAAAAAATATTATCCTTTATGTGTTATTTTACAGGACTCAGATGATTGGTCGATTCTTGCATGATATTTTTATCTCATGTATATTATTAGTATTCAAAGAAAAAGTATTCATGTATTTTATTTGGCTCTGGCCTCGATATTAATTTAATATATACTATCCTTGAGAATTAACCTTTTGCAATTCCCTCTTAAATTATTTATTTTCCATGTTTTATGAAGGCTAAAAGATTTATTTTAGAAAAGAAAATTGTCATGAATATAAAATATGCACATGGTGATGCGTATGCTTCTATTTTGAGTGATAATACTAAACCTCTCTAATATCATATGCTCACGACCTCTTTAATATTTTATTAGTAAAAAAATCTTGATTTATTTTTCTGCCAACCTTATTTTTATTTTAAATATACGATTATTCTTTCAAAATAAAAATTAATTAAATAGATATAAATTGTCAATGCAATAGCCTCTAGATATATTTGTTACATGTTAAGGAAAATTATCCTAAACTAAAGAAACATCATAATATGAAAAAGTGTTGGCTTATATTATGTTAGAAGATTTAGAAACATATAAAAATACTTCATGCATTGTTATATGGATTATATATTAAGGATACTAAATATATGTGTCATATTATACATATTAAAGATAATAACTATTTTTAACATCTATTAAAGGCATCAAACATATATTACATAAATTTAGTTATAGAACCCATCTTATACTTGGTGTTTAAAATTTTATAGCATCATTAAGGAACTAATTAATGAGAGGTGTTGGATTTATAACACCCTCAACTAAAGGAAATTATAAGTATAATTTTCTTTTAATTATAAAATTTAAAATGCATAAATGTAATTGAAAGAACTATATAAGTTATTATTTCTTAAGTGCATACAAAGAAATATATGTTGTAATGAATATGTAATGATTAAAAAGAACAGCCAAATATATTATGATGATATGGAGTAGGATTAGTCAAAAAATATAATAATAAATATAAAATTAATATTTTGAATCATATTAAAGTATAAATGCAATTTTTCTTATTGTTTTTATAAACAAGGGAAAATAAAAATCAGCTAATTTTTTTTTTTAAATAACAAATTTATAGATTGCAGAATAAATTTATAAATTTTAAAATATTACTAAAAAGAACATGTTTAAGTAATAACACAATAATATTTACATTTGATTGAATTTTATAACAGATCTTGTCTTAAGTTGTTGCTAGCACAATATTATTTTAATCAATATACATTGCAAGTTTATCTCACTAACATTATAATTTTATAATTAACTTTACATGATTATAATTATATTTAAACAAAATGACATTACAAATAATAGTTATAACAAATCAAGTCTACATTCATAACGACAACTTTTGAATTTCAATTAACAAATTTATTCCTTAACAAAAAAAATTTGTATGTTTAAAATACATTATTCTATTTCCCATTACTCTTCCCACCTACTAAACTTGATACAACACCCTTATTAATTTAAATATTTGTTATCACAATAATAAAAATAAATTTATATAAACACTTTACATACTTCATTTACAAAGGAAAAAAACGGTAGTACATATCCAAATGATATATGGAATGCATTTGACCTGTGTGTTGTGCCTTGCATGTCGCTTCATTCGTCTTATCTTTTACTCTGAATCTTCTCCAACCGTCTTTTGCATGGATAAGTATCTGCAGTGATGTTCAAGGTTTCATGTGACACTTTTCCCCAAGTCATTCTTTTGTGCCTACGCGGTTGTTCCTTCCTTCTCTTTTGAATATTATGCTCTTCTACGCAAAACCACCTCCTTCTTATTACACCTCTAATTTGTTTTTGTTTTTTTTTCACTTACGTGCGACTATATCATACATGGCCAAAATTCATGGATTGCTAAACTTTATGCAAAACCTTCACAGTTACTCTGATTTCTTGCGGCCCATGGATTATATTTGCATATCAAATCTTCTTTTATTCAACAACTTATTTATTTTTGAGCACGGGGAAGGGGGTTTCTCCAAATCTTTTTTTTCTTCTTTGAATCTTAATTTTCATACTCCATATATTGGGGACGAAGTGGAATTGTTGAAAAAATATTTAAAATCAGTTAATAATTATTTTTATCTTTTTTAATAATTTAAATTTCTTTGTTTTCTCAAAATTTAAAATTATTCAACACGTGGCACACCCAGGTGAAATCTATGCTTAACTTTTATCTTTAATGTTTTAGTTTTCTCTTTTCTCCATGAAACGAAAGAATGACAGTGTGATACATAATGCAATTGTCAATTGCTTCATCTGATATTTATTAATTATTTGATTTTCCGTCTATTTTATTTTCTTGTGAACTCAATATGTTAGATTAGTTTTTAATTTCTAAGTAATGTGTTGCATGATCAAATTGTTGATTGTTTTATCTCATTTTTTTTATTTTTTTATTTTTTTAAAATTTAAAATGTTGATTATTTTTGAATTTTTAAATGTGAAACATGATTTAATTGTCAATTGTCTCATCTTATATTTTTATTAATAATTTGATTTTCTTCTTATTTTATTTTCTAGTGAACTCAATGTATCGATTATTTTTTAATTTCTTAATATAAAACATAGATCCATTGTCAAATGTTGTATCCTCATGTTTCTATTTATTATGTGATTTCCTTTCTATTTTGTTTTTAAAATAGGCACAACATTGTGGAATCTGGGTGAAATAGATCCAAATAATAATATGAGACAATTCAAGAAATCTTGGGTATTCAAAAAAATGATAGTTGGGAAAATATATTAGAGAAAAAATGATTCTTTAAAGTTTCATACATGGGTGATTAATGTAGGCGTTAGTCAAGAAAATGAAACATTAAATGAACAATCTTTAATTGGTTTCATAGACTCAATTATATAAAGGAAGGGTGAGATAACAAATAAAATTTACAGAGTTGAGGGGGCGCAGAGAGGGCGAGGTCCGGATTCAAGTATATAAAGGAAGGGTGAGATAAAAAAAATAAAATTTACGAAGTGATCAACCATGTGAATTTGGAGACTATTAGTGTAAGTAGAGTTTTATAGGGGAAGAAAATTGTAGACACACAAATTAATAATTATTATGAAAACAATGTATTTCTGAGTGATATATATATATATATATATATATATATATATATATATATATATATATATATATATATATAGAAAACAATGTATTTCTGAGTTTCATAATATATATATATATATATATATATATATATATATATATATATATATATATATATATATATATATATATAAAAGTTTATTGTCCTCAATTTATTAGGTGGATGGCCCTCATCTCTTTAGTAAATTATGATTATGAATATTTCTATTAAATATTTAAATTAGAAATATATTCACTTTCATTTTGATCTACCCTTTCAATTTAGTTTTCTCTGCTCTTTAGACAAGACCAGTGCTTTTGAACTATCTCATTCCTTGGTACTATTCAATTTGAATAGCCATCTCCTCCCATCAAATAAATACCATTTTATTAAACTTAAATTCATTAGAGGGTAATCTCGCACATAGTGCAATCCCCATCCAAAGGAATTTTAAAATGATCATTATAAAACAACATTTTCAAACCATTATCCACTAGAAGAACATATGATTGAAAAGCACTAGAATATCTAACAACACATTAAGAGAAAAGCACATATTTTTTTTCAATTCAGAGTCCACACAACCCTAGTAGACCTGAGCTAAGTCATTTTTAAAGCATGTAATCACACTAATATTGCAACAATATTTAACATGTTATACCAGATTTTCATACACACCATTGTAGCATCTGAGAAATACATGGAGTTTGATCTCTCTTCAGAGTATTGATATGCAAGGAATGCTCAACACATGGGTTGTTGAGGTCAATCACATATTCAACCGCTAAGTCATTTTTTAGTTTTATCTCATTATTCACAATTACCTATTGATCTAGTGTGTCAAGTGAAAAATAAGGTACATAATAGATTTTGGATTATATCATGCATCACAAAACATATACACATGATAAAAATATAACTATACATAAACCCATATTTTCACATATGGCAAAAAATCTACTGGATGTCAGAGCTTCTTATGGACTACATCGTAGAGAAACCTTGTCTTATTGACATGGCCTCATCTAGAGATCAGGTAAAGCCATGTCCTTGATTCACATTCAATGAACATAATCACAAAATTAGATCTATAGTTTATGCATCAGCCTTACAATGTCAGATTTCAACTGTGTTTTATCTCTTGGGTACTTTCTACATTTACTATCTTTCCAAATATAATAAATTACAAATTACTGAATGCTTAATTTATGCATATATATTTTACACCCTGATTTAGCTCAGTTCATTTTACCTAATTAGGATTTATTTTCTCCTATTTACATATTTTTGATAAAATTATTGGTGAACCCACTTGTTGATGAACATTATTTACTTGTAACTAGTCATGTTTTTAGGGTTTCTATTTATCATTGTGCTTGCTTTCTTTAATTTTTTTTAAATGTTTAACAAATTTAAAATCAATAATCAATTGAAAATACTCAATCAATCTTATTCAATTGATTCATCTAGATCTTTCATTATTTTTCATTCACATGAGGATCCCTTTGCATATGCTCCTCATGTATGAAATGATATATCTAATAGTTTCATGATGAATCACATGCAATATCTTCAAAATCAAGTCCAAGATTTTAATCTCAATCTTCAAATATGGGTTTTTTTCTTAATATGGTTTTGGATTAAAATATTTTTAAAAATATGGGATATAAAAGCAACAAATTAGGGAGAAATGCTCAAGGCATTATTTACCCTATGGAAACATATACTCAAAAAGGTAAACGAGGGTTAGGGCATATAACTAACTCAAAAGTTACAATTTCCAACAAGCATTCTCATATAATATTTATGAAATCAATGATATAGATTTAGAGTGATTCACTCCAAATAGATATGGTGCATTATAAGGATTATATATATATATATATATATATATATATATATATATATATATAAAAGAAAGATTGGTGACCAAACTACCAAATTATTTATACCATTATAGATTACAAATGCTTTGATTAAAAGAGTTATGAATGATATTTGTTTAGAATAAAATAGTTTTAATATTTCTTTCTTGAATTACTTTGTAGTTGATATGAATATAGTGTAATTATCAAATAAAATAACTACAAAATCAGATCTTGAGTGTTAGATCACCAATTGGTACTATTTAAATGAATATAACATTAGGGTTTAAGATAGTACCTATTTTATTTAAAATCATGATTTATTTCACATCCTACAATTTAATTTTAGGTATATCTTGGATAAGGGACATGGGGGCATCATCTTCTATATTAGACACATGACTTACATTTATACATGGTGGACATATAGTTACATATCCAACATATATTAATCACTTCAATATTTAGACTCACAAAATATTTCTCCTATATATGATAAGTAAGTACATGAGCAAGAATAATTTTAAAAGATACAAACTCCACCGTGAAGATAGTTTATAGCTTTACCAGAAGATCCTTATCAGATTTTACTAAAGTTATTGGAATGTGACCTCATATTAATCCATCCCATCAAAGAGGTTGATCTGAGTAGACCCATTCCAAAAATATTTGATGAAAATACTTACTATGCTTTTCATAGAATACAAAGGCATATTACTCACAAATGCATCAATTTGAAGCACAAGGTTCAAGATTTGATAGATGAGAGCATCATTGATGTGGATACATATACAAAACATACAAAGATATAATCTAGTGAAGTGAATATTCCACAATGTAATTCTTCTTTGATTCCTTTTATGAGTATGCAAATTAAAAAGTTATAGGTATTAAACTAGTTGAGAGTGTTACACAAAAAAATTGATACATGTTTCATGTGATATATAGGATGTTGCATTAAATGATCAATGTCATATTACTGTGCAACATACACATAACTTCCTCATATAGATAGGGATTTTATTATAACATAAGACCAAATTTTAGATTCAAACATGAGACCAAATACTATAGAGGTACATTGTTTAGAGTTCATCAGGCCTATGATCATTCCACGACCTATTTACTATGAGTCCCTCAAAAAATTCATTGGTTATAATCCTTCTTTGTTAATATATTCAAATATAAAAAAAATTGAATATTTTAAAAAATTATCAAAACCAGGGCCTATGTATGCTTTGTTTAGTTCATTTACATCAGTTGATTTATACTTAGTATATGTAGTACTACTCTATATCCCATTTTATATAAAATATGATTCACAAGAGTACTTGAGTGAGTTTTAGAACATGCAAGCTATCATTTCTAGATATAGTAGTAGGTAGTGATACTATCGTAGACCTCTAAATATTACATAGAAAAAAATTGCTTTATCCTAGATAATAATACATTGTGTTTTTGTCTACTTCTAGTTGACTTGACCTAATGAACACAAGCTCTAATTTTTAGGATTCAAACCAACTATAGGGTCTCTACGGCTTGTCTATGGCACAACAAGTTCACTGGGGGCATCCTCTTACACATGCTTTTATCATTTTATGACTATCCATATTGTTCATACTTTAGTACATTACATTGATATATTTTTTGCTCTCTTAATCTCATATTTATAGATTACAAGATAATTGAGTTATTGAATATACTAGTTTTACAATTTGTTAATGTTAAATAATTGTACTTATTCAAGCATGCTTTTGTTTATTACTTCCTTGATTCATGTTTTGTGTGTTTTCATGTTGTTTGGATTTTGGACTTTTGAACATGTCTTTGATTGTGGATCTAAGCTTTCATTATATGTTTCTATACATGTGATTTTAAAATTTGAACATGTCCCTTATATGTGTCCCCTTCACCTTCTCTTACATGTTTTGTGTTTTTTCTTGTTTGCTCATTATGTGTGTGTATGTGTCATGGCCATGAATTTGTTTCTTAGTTTTTGATGGCATGGTGGATATCATGCATATTCCTTGTTTTTGATACCATTATGGATATAATACATCCTCCCCAAGTTATTCTAATCAGTTTCAGTTATCCTCAACATATGATCACTATGTATGCTTTTTCCACATGCATCTTATATCACTATTTTTCTCAATTTATATATGATGATGTCATGATCTTCATGTTATAATTAGTGTTTAGATTTACATTTTTTCATAATTTCTCTTGTAAAAAGTTTTTTTGTTAGTAAGTTATTGTGCATGATTCACAATTCACCTCAAAAGAGGGGGTATACACCGTGGCTTGTCTTAAAGACCTATCCACAACAATACATAAAATAATTATAAATGAGTGGGATTTACATAGTTGATCATGACTTATACTCAAATTATACCCATAAACCAATTTTTGACAACACTCGATTTGAATAAGAGCATAGTCCCATCACATCCATAACATTAAGACCTTGTCCCAATAGGTAGAAAACAAAAATAATTAAAAATCCTCACAACCACAGTCAATATAAAATAGTTGACATTAAGTATACATAATTATTTTGATAAATACTAATATTTTTCTTAGACTTGAGGCATCATGCATGACATGTGCTCTAAGATTTGCACCGATATTTTGCTTTAAAAAACACATGATATTGATTATTTTTTGAATTCATATATACCTATATATTATATAGGGGGAACATGTGTGGCACATAACTACCACCTTTCTTGATTCTGCACTAATTTTACAAATGGAATGGCAACTCATGTCATTGTTTATATTGTATACACTAGACTTAGTGTATGTTGTTTTTGACTAGTTTTGCACTAGTTTTGCATTATAAATGAACACTATTTTATTTGTAATAGTTTATTGACATTTTTTTAGGTATTAAATGATAGAGTCAAGCACACCTTGAGATGTTAAGCACACTCTCTTATCAATGAGGATTTGGGCATGCATAGCCAAATCTATGTATTTTAAATAAAATATAAATCTTGAAAGGTCCTATCCTCTACAATCACCAGTTTTGCACTAAAAAATAGAATGGTTCATGTTTCTAATTAGGTGTATTTGTTCCTTATTAATGGATCTATAAAAAAAATTATATTTACTTTCATATTTTCATCTTAAGTAAGGACTAATTTATACATGTTTCATTGTAGGTTTACATGAAGCATAATTCAATGTGTCACCTACATTCAAGGTTTTGCTTCATGGATAAGTTTAGGTATATCTCTTTTCCTTTTACTCTAGTACTTTTACTTTGTTTTATTAAAAAAATAAAAAAGGGAAAATGTAAACACATAAATTAATATTTTTTTATAAAAAAACACTTTTGTGACCACTTCTCTCATACCTATTTCTAAAGTCCTTGACTTCCCTTCTTTCATTTCTTATGCAGGTGACCATTACATTTGAGAGTATTCTCATTTTGAATATTTGTATTCAACATCCTAGAGCTTAATATCACTTTAAGACTAATCCACACATTCAATAGAGTTGTCTCTACTCTTTAGACAATACCACTCATGTTTTACAATACCACTCCTAGTTTACTATCTAACTACCTAGCAATTCTACTAACTGCATTCTCACGCCAAATAATGGTCATTTTCTCAAATTTAAATTTTCCAAATGCATCATCTCTCACATTTCATAATCCCCATCTGAAGGAATTATAAAATGATCATTATAAATCCACATTTTCAAGTGATTATCCACTATATGCTCATATGATTGAAAAACACTAGAATATCTAACTATATAGTGAATGAAATTCACATAATTTTTAAAAATACAGAGTCCACATAACCTAATGGCCCTAAGATAAGTCTAAGTACACCTTCAATGTCACATGTCATTTTTGAAGCATCTAATCTTATTGGGATTGCACCATCATTTATCCTTTTACACCATTCCATCACACAAAACCATAACATGGGCAAACTACATGGAGTTTTCTCCCTCTTTGGAATTTTCAAATATAGTAAATTATAAATAAGTGAATGCTTAATTTATGCATATATATTTACACCTTGATTTAACTCAATTAATTTTATCTAATTAGGATTTAGGATCTCTTACTTCCGAATTTTTTTTATAAAACAAAAACATGATGTCTAAGATGTATGAAGATTAAGAAACTTGAGAGAAATGAAACTCCAAAAATTGAGAATAATTTTTTTTTAAATTTTTAATCATAAACGGTCAATCAATAAAACTCTAAAGAAAATTTAATACATGTAGCGATATGTTAAAGCCTAAAGTTTTGTCCAAGAGTTTGTAAAAATATTTTCAATCTTATTTTTGTTCTATTATTCAGTAAAATGAATGAATCATATTGTTTGAATATTATTTTGAGTATTTTATGCTTCAATAATATCATATAAAGATGATTGTTCAGGATTAAACGCATCTTCGTTTTTCTTAAGTAAAATAATAATCTCAATTTATTTGTAAGATCAATTTTTGATATGTTTTTTTTGGTTAAAAAGGATTTCTAATTAAAGAAAATGCTATCATTAATTTTACCCCTATCCTTAATTATCATTAATTATATTAATTGAATTCACCTAATTTTTTTTTAGAAAAAGAAAAATAGAGATTACCTTTGATGTGAGCATTCTATTATAAACACATATAATGACTGATTTTAGCGTTAAACACATTAAAAAATCAAGATATACCTTCCATTCATATTGTCAAAGCGGGTAAACTACATTCCCATAAGAAATAGTTAATAGATTATTAATTTGGTGGGACTTTTGCTTCATAAGGAGTGGTGAATCTTCTAGGAGGATATGTTACGTTGTTTGACTCATATGTTATAATGAAACAATTCCGCGCCATAATATGATGACACCAATAGCTTGAAGACTTTTGCAAGAATATATCTTTTTATACAGTGAAGCTCTAATTCTTTTTCAATCATACTACATTGCTTCGACATTGTCAATCCCATTTGACATAGTTGTTCTTGACGTTTTTTTATAAAATAAAAAATAGTGAATATGAGCAGTTATAAAATGAGCTTTTGTGCTTCTTGTAATGCCACGAATGTCGACTACTCATCTTTCACACTTACATAATAATATATATTATTCATTCATTGGATAGTTGTTGATAGAACCATAAAATAACCCTTGAAGTATAAGTCGACTTTTCAAATTGTACTAACAAACTCTGTATAATATAATCTTTCATATAGAGCTCTATCATGGTGGTCTCTCGTATTTATCTTAACTTATAAGCACTCTAATTATATCTACCCTCCTATCAACCTCATACATTTTTTACATTTCAGAACACACTTTGAATTTAAGTAAATCGTCTTTCAGGGCCCCTTTTAGATCAGAACATTCTTAAAATAATTTTGATATATCTTTCAGACGTAAATAGAACAAACTTTTTAATTTAATAATAATTAAATTATTTACATCTATAAATAAATCTCAAAGGTCTTATTAAGTTATATGAAAATTTTCACAAATATTTACAATCACAATCAATTTTCCCTATTTCAATTGAAACATGCGTTTTTAAAGAGATGACACAACCATTTTAACAGATCTGTCAGTTATAACAGGGAATTGCATACATTAGACAAATAGACGGCTCAACCCTTTTAACAAATCTGTCAAATATAACAATATATTGCATACATTAAACAAATCACCTGATATTGTGGATTTTTAAAAAATTTCATTTTCATTTTTATAAATAAATAAACAATAAAAAGGAGAAGCATACCAAAACTTTTCGACAGTGAAATGAGCGAAAAACGGTAACTTCTTCGCAATCCTTCCTCTCCATTCAAAAATCCCGCTTACCGATTTTATAACATTTGTAAGGCTGGAAGTCGACCAATCCCCAGCCTTCAACGCCGTAACAATTACGGTCAACAGCAAAGCCAAACTGCAAAAATTAACAAGCAAAAAAAAATGTATGCAGAAAAATATGTTAGAACAAATATACAAAGTCAACCATGCATACCATCGTATTACTATTTTGATGGATGGATGGATTGTTTTTTAGAGGGTCCCCCTGCTCGATCTTCGTGGCGACTTTATTTTTCCATTGATGAATTGAGATTATTGATTTATAACCAGCAAGAGATATTCTTTTTATAACATGGTTTGTACCTTTTTTTAATAAGAATTGCCAACATTTTCTTGATAATAAATTTAATTAATTTGTGAGTATTGGTCTTAGATTGCATCCATTATTTTCCCCAAAGAAAACAAGGAAAAATAGTTTTGTTTGTTTGTGTTTTTTTTTTTAAAGGTAAGCGCAGGAAGTTAAGAGCTTACGTGTCAAGGGCTTAATTAGATTAAAATGAGACAAATAAAAAAAATTGTGAGATTTTGGAGGGTTTTCTAGTAGACGTGGCATGAGACACTGGCATGAATCCATCAACTTATAGAGAGTTTGTGTGAGTGCGGCGGAGAAGCAATGCAACAAAATTAAACAGAAAAGGTGGGGGTGATAAAACATGATTATCTCCTTGAAAAAACATCCATGTCAATGCCCCCATTATGCTCATCTTTAGTCTTTACACCTAGCGTGTTATAAATCAACGAGACAAATTTTGAGATCAAAATAAAATAATTGCCTTAGCTTCCACAAATTGCATAGGCTACGAGCTGAGCAATGGCAATTTTCTAGACAAATGGATGTACATGTCTTTTAGTCATACCATTTCCTAAATAATATCAATCAAAGTATGCACATGGGCCTCTAATTTAATTTTTTTTAAGAAATTTAATGTATTTAAAGAACATCACATTTTTTTGTTTTCTATTCTATGTATTCAATAGAATGGTAAATAAATAGTTTTAAGAGTTTATTTTTTAATTATTATTATTAGTTTAATTGTTTTAAAAATTGAATAAATTTTATACAAATTTTAACGTTATAAAAAATATTACATTTTATTTGTTTCTTATTTAATATTTATTATTTTACATGATTCTTATAATTATTTATCATCATAAAAATATGTATGTATATGTATATTATAATTATAATAAATAATGTACAATATATAATAATAATATAAATATAAACTATTATAATATATTTATAATATATAATATTTATATTATTAAATTACTATATGTAATATAATAATATTATTATATACATTAATATTATTACATATAATTATAATAATAATAATAATTATAATTATATATATATATATATATATATATATATATATAAAATCTCTTTTAATCAATCAAAAAAAAATCATTCATTTATTTTAATATAATAATAATATTTATTTATCACTCATAAATTATTTTAAAAAGAAATACATATAATAAATAAAAATTCAATATATAATTTATATTATATTAAATTAAATATAATATTATATGTAAATATAAATATTAACTATCTTCAACCCACCACAAGGTAGTGGGTTTAATCATCTATGCTTCACTTACGGAATAAGTGTGAAAATTGATAGATTTAAAACTCATGCAATAACTATTTGACACCATACAAAGTCATTTGTCAATGATGATAGTTCCCCATAGTATAATATAAAATATTTTTATTTTCCTTTAAAAACTATTGACAAGCTCATGTACATCAACCAAATATATAAACACACACAATAGAACACCAGCCATGCCCATTTCCATCAATACAACACATTTTCCCTTTTATAAAGGATAAAATGAAATCCTTCGAATCATGTTATGTCTCAAACATTATAACATTCCCCATCTCTTTTTGTAATATTGAGTATTTTTAGGTATTCCGATAATTTAAAAGATTATTTTGGTCTCATATAGCGATAGGATTTATTTATATTTATCTCACACAAATATTAAGTGCTAGGTGCCATGGGAAAAGTTGATTAATTGTTTGTTTTAAGGTCTCCTTTTAATGAATTTTTATTATATGGATAGGCTTCACAATTTTTGATTTATAATATATAAGATGAAATCAACTCATTTTTTATATAAAGAATTGTCTTTTTATGCATCAATTATAAGATTTCTGTAATATGTCATGCACTTTTGTTTTAATAAATATTTTCATTTTAACTTATTTTATAAAAAAAATGCACAACCATGAAGGTAAAGATTAAAAACCTAATACATTATTGTTCATTGGCAGTAGTATGGCATGTTCTTTATCCACTTTCATCTCACTTATGCTCCCATCTTTTTTGGGGTCATCATCTCCATTAACTTAAATGGAGGGAGAGCATGCACTTAAAAGAGATGCAAATGTATAAATACCATATACGATATGGGGTGTCACAAATACCAACATATGCTCACATTATGTAGAAAATTCTAATGTGATGGAAAAAAGTATATGCAATTTCCCTACACATAGTGTTGCTTAGTGATTCAAAATGAAGACACTTCTAATAAATGATTGATTAAATTAGATTAAAATGAGACAAATCAAAAAAATTGTGAGATTTTGAAGGGTTTTCTAGTAGACATGGCATGAGACACTAGCATGAATCCATCAACCTATAGAGAGATTGTGTGAGTGCGGCGGAGAAGCAATGCAGCAAAATTAAACAGAAAAGGTGGGGGTGATAAAACATGATTATCTCCCCGCGAAAACATCCATGTCAGTGCCCGCATTATGCTCGTCTTTAGTCCTTACATCTAGTGTGTTATAAATCAATGAGACAAATTTTAAGATCAAAATAAAATAATTGCGTTAGCTTCCACAAATTGCATAGGCTACGAGCTTAGCAATGGCAATTTTCTAGACAAATGGATGTACATGTCTTTTAGTCATACCATTTCCTAAATTATATCAATCATAGCATGCACATGGGCCTTTAATTTATTTATTTTTCTAGAAATTTAATGTATTTAAAGGACATCACTTTTTTTTTGGGTATCGATTTTATGGATTCAATAGAATGGTAAATAAATAGTTTTAAGAGTTTATTTTTTAATTATTATTATTATTTTAATTCTTTTTAAAATTGAATAAAAATTTTACAAATTTTAACATTTCAAAAAATATTATATTTTATTTGTTTCTTATTTAATATTTATTATTTCACATGATTCTTATAATTATTTATCATTGTAAAAACATGTGTGTATATGTATGTATGTGTATATTATAATTATAATAAATAATGTACAATATATAATAATAATATAAATATAAAATATTATAATATATAATATTTATATTATGAAATTATTATATGTAATATTATAATATTATTATATACATTAATATTATTACATATTATAATATATATTATTTTTTTATTTTTTTAATCATTCAAAAAAAATTATCATCCATTTATTTTAATATAATAATAATATTTATTTATCACTCATAAATTATTTTAAAAAGAAACATATATGATTAATAAAAATTCAATAAATAATTTATATTATATTAAATTTCATATAATATAAAATATAAATATAAATATTAACTATCTTCAACCAACCACAAGGTGCTAAATTCAATCATCTATGCTTCACTTATGGAATAAGTGTGAAAATTGAGGGATTTAAAACTCATGCAATAACTATTTGACACCATACTAAGTCATTTGTCAATGATAATAATTCCCCATAATATAATATAAAATATTTTTATTTTCCTTTAAAAACTATTGACAAGTTCATGTACATCAATCAAATATATAAACACACAAGTAGAACACCAGCCATGCTCATTTCCATCAATACAACACATTTCCCCTTTTATAAAGGATAAAATAAAACCCTTCGAATCATGTTATGTCTCAAACATTATAACATTCCTAATCTCTTTTTTCAATGTTGAGTATTTTTAGGTATTCCGATAATTTTAAAGACTATTTTGGTCTCATATAGTGATACGATTTATTTATATTTATCTCACACAAATATTAAGTGCTAGGTGCTATGGTAAAAGTTGATTAATTGTTTCTTTTAAGGTCTCCTTTTAATTAATCTCTATTATATGGAGAGGCTTAACAATTTTTGATTTATAATATATAAGATGAAATCAACTAATTTTTAATATAAAGAATTGTCTTTTTATGCATTAATTATAGGATATATGTAATATGTCATGCACTTTTGTTCTAATAAATATTCTCATTTTAACTTATTTTTTAAAAAAATGCACAACCATGAAGGTAAAGATTAAAACCCTGATACATTATTGTTCATTGGTAGTAGTATGGCATGTTCTTTATCCACTTTCATCTCACTTGTGCTCCCATCTTTTTTGGGGTCATCATCTCCGTCAACTTAAATGGAGGGAGAGAATCCACTTAAAAGAGACATGTAATTATATAAATACCATATATGATATGAGGTGTCATAAATACCAACGTACGCTGAAATCATGTAAAAAATTCTAATGCGATGGAAACAAGTATATGCAATTTCCCTACACATAGAGTTGCTTAGTGATTCAAAATGAAGACACCTCTAATAAAGGATTGATTAATTTTTTGTAGCGTTTGAATCAAATTTGTTGACAAAAATTAAATATCTTGCAGTACATGATTTATGTGTTTAATAACCTTACCATTTTTTAAAAAAATTTTAATTAGTTTATTCAAATATTTCATATTTATATTATTGATAAATACAAATATCAACTGAGAAAATTGTCAATTTAGTATCCTAAAGTCAATTATTTATTTAAAAATATAATAAAATAAAATATAAATTTTATTTACAATTTTTATTTAAATATTTTAAAACTATTTTTTATTTTTCATGAACACAATTTTCAATACAAATTAATCTGTTTATACAAAAATAACAATATCATATTAATTACTTTATCAAAAATAATTTTATGTAATACAAGTGTCATAAAACAACTTAATTCCCACTGATAGATGCAACAAATTTATAAATCCTGAAGTAGATTTAATGTTACTTCACGCCAATAATCTTTGAAATGTAAATGTACGTACCATTATAAACTAAACTCATCCTATTCAACTCAAAAATAAAAATCATGAATAAGATCCTTTTAACATGACTGCTAAATAACTACAAAGCAACATTTTATTCTACAATTATTACCATGCAAACAAGACATTGTCTTGCATCCAAAAAATAACTTAACAATAACCAAACCCTAAATCAAAGTTGCATACAATTGAATCTAGTTGCATGAATAAAAGTTAAATAGTTTCGTCATTTCTGGTAGAGGATGTAGTCTGTGCATTAACAGGCATTTCTTAATATATATAAGCTGAACCAACCAAACGCAAAGATGTAAATACGATCTCTTCTTTGAATTTAATAAATTCTAAAATAACTATCCCCACCAACAATAGTTCCTGTAACAATATTTTGCCAATATGGAGTTGCTCATAGATGGTATAAAAAATCTACTTTATTTGAGGTATAATCATTGTTGAGTTTGTTTTCGTCAAATCAGTTTGTATGTTTGGAATTCTGGTGGTTTCCAATCGACTAACATTTATTTAAAATTAGATTAATAGTTACATTTTATTTAATAAACTGAAATCATTTAATTTGTAAATTTAAATTCACAACAAAATATTTTATATAAAATATTGGGTAACATAAACAGAAATAAGTAATTGAAAAACATATCTATAAAAATATTTAAATAAACAAAATAAAATATTAGTAATGAAAAAATATCATTCTTTTAAGATCAATATCAAGGTTTAATAGATCCCTTGCCCTATATTGAAAAACATAAAGCTTTTACATAATATAGAATACTTCATTACTATAATATATTCTGCATGCAACAAAAAATAAACATAAAAAACAAGCCCTAATTGTAAGATCAAAATTTTTGTAGCTAACAAATCCCTAACAATCTGTAATCCAAACAACCAAAAAGGAATAAATATATGTTAAAAAACCAGTCTTCATATTCTGGTTGAAAATAGCGTAAGATGTCGGTCAAAATCAATACCATAACCAAAAGCAATGGTACGAACACACAATTCTGGATTGTTGTGTTCAATAGCAATTCCTCCATCATGGCAAGATATGATTACCTCTAGACCTACAAGAATATAATCATGTGCAGCAACTCTTAAACAATTGTGTGAAATAGCAACAATTCTAATAGCATTCAGATTAGGATGCACCAATGCAAGCAATGTTGATATAGGAAATAGTAATCCGGTCAGTAGTAAGTATGAATAAAACGGTTTATCCTACGACGTGACATATCTTGAGATTGAAAAAAATACACTTCACGAAGGATAAAGCCACATAATCGTGACAAACAAACACTCTACGACTACCATGGGACGTTGAAAGTCAAGGTTCCTGCCACTTGGGCTAGGCCGCGGCTAGTTATGCATAAAGTGAAGAGCTGGATAGATGGACATAAAATGAGCTAGAAAATTAACGTTTTCATTATGACCTAACATACCATTTAATGCATAAAAGAGAGAGAATTAAAATCTGGCATTAATAAATAGTTGTGATGATTAGAAACATAGTGTTGTCGCATTGGTTGCTGGTAAGTTTTGTATGTCTTCAATATCAACTTTACAGAATGTCAAAAGTGTGCGACTTGTCCAAAGTTTGTTAATAAAGTGATGAATCTTTCTTCTGTATTTTTCATCAGTATATAGAGATAAATATCCATAATGTAGCTCACATTGTAGATGCATATTTCCATCAGGATTGGGCCTAATGAAGTATCTGTTTATAAATTGAAGTGTACCATCAAAATGTTAGAAATTCAAGATAATTTCTACACATGCAAGCAGTTAGCTGCAGTTAAGCAATCAATTAGTAAACTGACAGTTAAGCAATCAGTTAGTAAACTGACAATTGAGCAATTAGTTAGTTAAATTGTTAGAGAAGCAATTTAGTCTCAGTTAGCATGGAGTTAATTTCAGTTTATCATGCAGTTTATTTTCAATTATTTTTGGATTTAAAATCTATTTAAAGACGCCTTGGGTGAAGCATTGTAAAAAAAGGAAAATTGAAGATCAATAAAATCTTATTTTTCAAAGAGATTGCTGTAGCAATTAGGTTCTTTTTTGTTTATTTGTTTAAGTTCTTGTTTTGCATGCTCTCTTGATTCTAACAAATTGGTATCAGAGTCTAGTTAGGAAAGTAGCCAGCAGGGAGGCGACAAGAAGAAAGGAGAGCGAAGCAGTTAGGCGCAGAAATTGCTAGCAAACAGTGCAAAGACCGACATCGGCAAGGAAACCGACATCAGCCGACTCCCAGACTGACATCGACAACAGAACCAACGTCGGCACTATCCCCTGACCGACCTCGAAAGTTTAACCGTTGTCGGTGACTGTGTTTCAGAAACAGCAAACAAAAATTCGTTTCAACATGAGACATGGCAGTGAATAACAGTATTTCACAGCCTCAAATTCCTATTTTCGATGGTAAGTATTACGATTTTTGGCCAATTAAGATGCGAACTTTATTTTGCTCACAAGATGTTTGAGATCTTGTAGAGAGTGGTTTTGTAAAACCATAGGACGAGGCAGCCCATCTGGCATTAAATTGAGCACAAAAGGATGAGCTAAAAGAGAACAAGAAGAAAGATGCAAAAGCTTTATTTCTCATCCAACAGGCATTGGATGAATATATTTTTCCCAGAGTTGCAGTAGCAACAAGATCCAAAGAGGCATGGAAAATCTTGGAGACTACTTATAGAGGTAATACAAAGGTAAAAATTGCTAAATTGCAATCTCTTAGGAGAAGTTTTAAAAATTTGCAAATGAATGATTCAGATTCAATAGACCAGTTTATGGGTCATGTTTTGAATATAGTGAATCAAATTAGATCTAATGGAGAATCTATCATGGATTAGAAGATCATAGAAAAGATACTCAGATGTTTACCCAGTAAATTTGATGCAATAGTTGTAGCTATTGAGAAAATCAAGGATTTGGAACTGTTATTTATAGATGAACTAATGGGTTCTTTGTTAACACATGAATCCAGAATGAATAGGAATAACAATAATTCGCTTGAGAATGCTTTCAAGTCACAGGTATCATTTGGCAGAGGAAGAGGAAGAGCCAAGTCAAACTTTAGAGGAAGAGGTAGAGACAGATATGGAAGGAATAATTCAGATGAAAGTGAGAACAGTAATCAAAACTACAGCAATAGATGATGTGGCAACAACCACTTCCAGCAAGGTTCACAGAGGTTTGATAAATCTAATATTCAATGTTATTACTACAAGAAATATGGTCATTATGCAAGTGACTGTAGAAGTAAACAAGGTTATGTGTACAAGCAGAATGCTAATTACACAGGTGAATCTAGTTCTAATCCAGGTGAATCTAGTTCTAATCCTAGAAGCTTATTTCTTACTTGTAATGTTACTCAAGAAAAAGCTACAGATATTTAGTTCTTAGATAGTGGATGCAGTAATCATATGACAAGGAATAAAGAATTTTTTGCTAGTCTTGATGAAGCTGTAAAATCAGAAGTGAAATTAGGAAATGATATCACAGTAGATGTCATGGGTAAAGGTGTCATAAATGTTTTGGCCAAGAATGGTGAAAGAAGGTTTATACCTGATGTTTATTTTGTACCTGGACTAAAGCATAATATTTTGAGTGTTGGTCAGTCAGTACAGAAAGGTTACAGAATATCTTTTATGGATAATGTTTGCATAATACTAGACAAGTTTCCAAGTGACAGGTTGATAGGAAAAGTGGAGATGACCAAGAATCGGATGTTCCCTCTTCATATTCAGTGCATCCAAGGAGAAGAGGAAGCCCACTTCAAAAACATGCATCTAGATCAGTCATGGCTATGGCACTTAAGGTATGGACATTTACATTTTGGAGATTTGAATTTATTACAAAAGAAAAATATGGTGAAAGGACTACCACCAATAGAACGGCTAGGAAGTTCATGTGACAGTTGTATTCTAGAAAAACAACACAGAGAGAGAGCTTTCTAGTATGAGCCTCATATAGAGCTAAGGTAATATTGGAGCTAGTCCATAGTGATTTATGTGGACCAATGCAAGTTACATCACTTGGAGGTAGTACTTATTTTCTAACCTTCATTGATGACTTTAGCAGAAAGACATGGATATACTTTCTCAAAAATAAGTCTGAAGCCTTTGGAAAGTTTAAAAAATTCAAGTCAATGGTTGAAAAGTAGAGTGGCCATTATATCAAGGTACTTATATCAGATAGAGGAGTTGAATATATGTCTAATCAATTTCAATATTTTTGCCGACATCATGGCATCAAAAGACAATTGACTACAAGGTACACACCATAGCAGAATGGTGTAGCAGAAAGAAAGAATAGAACAATCATGGAGATGGAAAAAAGCATGTTGAAAGCCAAACACTTGTCAAATGAATATTGGGCAGAAGCAGTAGCATGTGCAGTGTATATTCTGAACAGAAGCCCAATAAAGAGTGTCAGAGATCGAATTCCACAAGAAGCGTGGAGTGGTAAGAAATATTGTGTACATCATTTCAAAAAAATTGGTTGTATAGTATATTCTCTTATACCATCTAAATTGAGAAATAAACTTGATGATAGAGGTGAGAAATGCATTTTTATTGGCTATAGTGAAGATTCAAAGGCTTATAAGTTGTATAACCCTATTTCAAAGCAAGTGATTATTAGCAA
>JARHVA010007850.1:7500-35000 GCA_037957365.1 Torreya grandis
AGAATGAATATGAAATAATTGTATAATGGAAAAAAACTAAATAGAAAACATATGTATACCTATCAGAACCCATCCAACTACTCAAGAACCACTTCATCATCCTAGGTGTTGATGTCATCATCCACCCTAACTCATATAAGGTAACTGGAACCATTAATTATACATCAATAGTACATGATCAATAATACATAATGAAATATATAAGTTTAATATAAACATTAATTACATCAAGTAGTCCATATATCATCAATTTGAATAAATTAAACGTAATATGTCCATCAACATATAGTCAACATGTAAATCAAAATACATCAATACTATGAAACTATATAGAAGAAATATATAAGTCTACTATGCATGTGATAATAATGGTCAAGTAGTCATATATATGTTTTATGTTTTTTTATGATTTACATTGAGGTGAATTTGAAATCTTAGGTGTAAAATGTTATCTTAAGAGGGTTTTTATGTCCAAATTAAAATATTCCATAGCTCTTAGGATGAAAATTCTAATGTAATGTGGATTTTCCATATATTATAATTTGATCTATTAATGATTTGGGATTTATATATTACAAATTTAGGCAAATCCATAATTTAAATTTAAGAGTGATAGTATAACACAACCTAATGCTTAAAATTAAACCTTTTTAATACTAATTTAAACTTTATTTTATAGTAAATCGAATACATGTATAAAGAAGTAATATTTTTTCAATGATATTTTAACTAATGTGATTTAAAAAAAAATCCAAATGCACTAATTTGTTTGTCATAAGTATCACACATAGAATAATTATATAACCACTATGATTTGAAAATGTTGAAAAAATAGAAACGAGGCTTCAAAATACAAAAATGGACTATACAAACGTGTAAATAAGGTTATAAAACCTATAAGATAATTATTTAGATGATTATGATTGATAAAAGGTAAAATAGGTTAAATGTCATAAAAGAAAATGACACTAGTGAAGGGTTCACATGTGAGAAGTTTATCATGCAAATAGAAAAGAAATTCAATTTAAATAAATTGACAAAAAAATAAATCAAATATTATTTTATGGGGTTTTCAACATCGAATTACCCTAGTTACAATATTTTATAAAAATAAGGGCCACCAACCCATTTAAGAGACTAGATAGGAATATACATGCATTAATATGAATATGAAACCCATTTTTTATTTTTTTAATTGTGTGTGTGTGTGTGTGTGTGTGTGTGTGCGCGCGCGCGTGTGTGTGTGTGTGTGTGTGTGTGTGTGTGTGTGTGTGTGTGTGTGTGTGTGTGTGTGTGTGTGTGTGTGTGTGTGTGTGTGTGTGTGTGTGTGTGTGTGTGTGTGTGTGTGTGTGTGTGTGTGTGTGTGTGTGTGTGTGTGTGTGTGTGTGTGTGTGTGTGTGTGTGTGTGTGTGTGTGTGTGTGTGTGTTTTTTTTCAAAAATTAAAGACAAATTAAAATTTTAATCATTTATTATAAATTTTTCATAAAATGTTAGGGCCACCAAATATGTATGAGAATTTAGGATTTAAGTAAAAGAATTATTTAAAATATAAATAACTTTACCCTTACCTATATCATGATTTTGTAGAGTAATATAGTCTCTGTATATGTAATAGTGCTCATAACAACTTGAATAATTCACTGAGCTATATGAAAATTTTCCAACCTCCCTAACTTCTGTCAACAAATTAGATTACCCTTAAAAACTCATATTTTTGATCAAGAAATTATAATTTTAACTCCATTAGTCCAGTTTTAAAAATATTAGATGAAGCCTTTGATGCTTTAGTATTCTTGAAAAATTATTTGTCTCGAAATTTTATTGAATAAGTAGTGTTCAATGCCAAATGAGAGCCTCAAAAGCATTTAAACATTTTTTACAAAATTCTTCATGTAGAAGGTTGTACAACAATAGTAATGGTGTTTCAGGTAGAGATTAAAAAATTATAGAATAAC
Organism: Torreya grandis; assembly: GCA_037957365.1. Lineage (NCBI taxonomy): Eukaryota > Viridiplantae > Streptophyta > Pinopsida > Cupressales > Taxaceae > Torreya > Torreya grandis. The sequence continues at coordinate 9,457 of JARHVA010007850.1, forward strand.
ATAATGGCCTTCTTTATACAAAGTTTTAAGAGTGCTTGAAATTTCATGATGATGCAAACATAAATTTTATAAAAGATAATAAAAAAATGATTTTTAATATTTTTCAATGCCATACGACCATACAACCATGTTAAGGTAAAAAAATTATTCAAACAAGTCAATTATAGTTGATTTAAAAGATATTTGAACTCCTTGAATGGTTTTTAGATAAATATCCAGGTCTCTAACTATGTTGAACTAGGCCTCCACTAGTGGTAAAAAAAATGTTTACCTTTTCCAGGGTGTTTGAGCATCATACAGGGTTTGAAGAAATAAATCTGATTAGAAATTTAATATTGAAACTAAACATAAACTAATTTATAATCTTGAAAAACATATACACTCCCTCTACTCTAATACCATGATAAAATTCATAAATCAATCCATGTAAAAATGAATATACACAGGAGATCTAAAATGTAAATGATTAGCAAAACATCAAGTCACACAAATCAATGAACTCATGACACATGAATTTATGTGGGAAAACATCGAAGTTGTAGAAAACCCATAGATGGTGATATTCTTATATGAAAAAATATTGACCGCATACATTTCCTTCATCCTTCTCATTTCTTCTCTGATAGACCTTATTCATAAATACTTTATAAGATATTTTTCATGTGTATATATTAACTCTTTCAATTTTTGAATGTTTTAACTGAGTATATTCAATAATTTAAAATATGGGTAAAACCTACTTATAATGGATATGAATGGAGGTGACCAATATAACCAATGGGTCCAACCATCCCAATAGTTAATTAATTTAATTTGTAAATAATGAACCACAATGTTTTATTATTTACTTATGATAAATTTTCATATCATGTTAATAAATAATAAGTCATTATTATTTAATTATACATCAAAGTATGCTAAGGGTCGAAGCTATCCCACATAGACAATAAATGTTATAACAAAAAGAAATATTGTGAACATGTCTCATTATGGAGACCTGTCCCTATATGTCTTGATTCTCTATTTTCAATAATGACACATTCATAGATCTTATTAATCACATATTCTAATAAAATCCTATATATTTAGTGAATATTTTGATTTCAAGTAAGGAATATATCTCTCTTTTTTCAATTCAATGTCTATAACTTGATGTTTTCATTACTATATATTATTATTGCCTTGTTTTATATTAGTTGAAATTATTTTGAGATTTGTTAAATTTTCATGATGTATGTCATTTGTTAAATAATTTTTTGGAATAATCATGTTTTTGGAAGCATTTTGTGACATTTAAAGTACATCATGTGTACACATCTTTAGGGAGATAAAATATCTGAATTGTGTATCATGAAAGAAACATCCCATGAATCTACCATAAATAATAGTCATTTTTTTAAAAAGGTAGATTTAGATAGGCTGACCTTCATAAGGATAAAATATAAGATAGTCTATGGAAGAGAGTGGAAAATAATATGTCGAAAATATGATAGGTGGGATATTTGGAAATTTTTATACTAAATAAATATAATAGTAACCATAATTCATATGTGTATCTTTTCATTTTGTAATATGGATTAGGATTGGTCTCAATGAATTGTTGATTATTAGTCCATTATCTCTATTAACATTCACCTATAATTTTTCATTGTTTTATAGTTTATCTTATTTTTTGTCTCCAATAACTATATTATTTAAGAATTTAAATTACTTTTTTAATAAATACTTGTTGTTTAATATTGAGGGAATGCTATGTTAAAGAATAAAGTTTAACATGAGATCCATCGATGTCTATAAAATGTTATGTTTTCTTTGTCTATAAATATATCCTTATTTCACCAATACGTGGCCTATCACAGGAATTATGAAACAAGTAAACACCCTTATGATTTGTCATATTAATAAAATATTTAGTGAAATCAAATAATGTATGAAGGGTAGTATGTGATTTGAAAGCAGTTTGTATAGAATGGATGTCTCTCTTAGTAAATGGTGGTCTTAGTGAAATTCATTCTAAAATTTATAAAAATATTTTTGAACATCCTAAATTCTATTTTGTATTGTTGTATGCATGAATACACACATGTGTATATGCACACTCACACACATTCCAAACATGAGATGTATCAATTGCTCCCATAACTCCCACCATTCCATTAAAAATGTATTGAACTCTACCAATAAATAAATTAGCGGGGATAACATTATAAAATAAAATAGTTTACATTGGTTTTTTTGGATGTCAAATTATAAATTTTACTATATTATCATCATTTTAATCCTTGAATGATGTTTATATTTCATCTCATTTAATTTTTAACATTTAAGGCTTTTACCCATTATTTTTTATAATGGCTTGAAATACCATATATCCTTGTATAATGGATGAAAATATAACACATTTTAGGTCACATGGAATATATCTTCCAATAACCTATATGACATAATGCCAAATAAACTAACATGTTTCTAAGACACCATAGAACAAACATGCAACAAACATCCACAAAAAAATAGTCAGAATTTATCCTAAAACCTCCTATTAAATAATAAAAACCAATAAAAATATAAATGAAAAAATCCCAACATGATCTGTCATGTAAATAAATAGGATCAAAAAGCCAACAACATGCCTCCCAATAGAACATGGCCTACCATAAACCAAGAAATATTTAACCAACAACACCTTTATTTACTACCTAGAACTAGTAGGGAATTTGAAATACATTTCTCATCTTGAGACTCAATAATGAAGGTGAGCTTGGAATTACTTAGTCTATTTTTTTATTCCCTCTTACTAAATTCCAACACATTATTTTATCTATCTCTAAACTGGGATAATAAATAATGCAATATGAAATGAAATAATTTTCCTAAAACTTCCTAGCTAGAACAAAATCATTGTTATCTCTATTTTGGGAGATTGAGTTAAGAAAAATATTATATTTAACTATAAATGAATTTTGGATAACTATTAAGATAATTTTGGATAACTATATAGATAATTTTGGACAACCCTTAATCTATCATAAGGGACCTTATGTATGGACAAAATTTGAGGATACTTATAAATATTATTATACTGAGCCACTGATAAGTAACATGAATTAAAAATTAATTTCTAATATTTTTCTATCTCAAAATTATTGAAGTAAGATATTGAGCTATGACAATCCCTAACCTCATGTTTGTTTATGAATTACATTAGCTTTTAATGAAACTTAATAATATCAAGGTAAAAATAACCAATAGACATAAAACTTAAAAAAAAAATAGTCTATATTGATCATATTGAATAATTGAAATAATTACAAACCACAAATAAATAAGTCTCAACTAAGAATTGAAGTTGACATGCAAAATACGTAACTCTAAAAATAAAAAATATCAACTTGTTATTTTTAGTAAGTTTTACATGCAACATTAAAAATATCTCCAAAAATATTCTAAACACTAAAATTAACCTACTAGATGAATTTCAACTAAATTTCATGTTTGATTACAAAAATATAGAATTTTTAAAAATAAAAATATCCAAAAAATATATTAAAATGGATTTTTAGACAATCAAATTATCATGGATGACCCCATAAAAATATTTTAAACACTCCATAACATGATAGGGCAGGTTATGGATGCACTAATATTTTTTAGATGGTTGTTTTAGCACGAAGGAAATATCAAATGGAGCAAAGAATCATAATTTATGGCATCTAGAAGTTCTGCCTCAAATTTTAAATCATTCTCGTCTACTTTATAACAACTTAACCCCTACAATTTTATCTGATTGTACTGATGTCATTTTTTCTTATAAATATTATTCATATTCTATTATAAAATCCAAGTGTTGTCTTCCTATTGTAATCCTTTAAATTTTACCAAATACCTATCATAACTTCCTTGCCTTGTGTTTACCATATTTTAATCTATATCCTGTATTATATTTTATTTCTTATTCTTTCGTACCTATTTATACCAATCTACTTATTTATATTCTTCACCTTAATCATCTTCTCCATATAAGTCATATAAATCTAAAACATTAAATACTAGAGAGATATCAAAATTTTGTGGTTAACTCACCTCAAAATCATTGTCAATTATTTTCTTCATAATTATACATGGTTCAATTTTAATGTACTTCAACTTTTTATATGTGCCTTTCAAAAATATCTCTTTTGTCAAGTAAACTATCACTAAATCTACTTCTTGATATATTTTGACCTTCTTCTAACGTCTGTTGTCGATTTATATTTATCATTACCTTCCTATAATTTTCTTGTTACTTTTTCAAGTAATTATTGTATATGTACTACAAAATCTTCAACACTATTACTAACTGGTTTTAAAATTGGTAAAATTGTACCAAATCTAATACATTCATAGGATTACTAACATAAACAATCTAAAATGTTGATTTTCCTATTGATTTATTCAATAATCTATTATATTGAAACTCAACATGTTGTTTTTAGAAGCCTCTATGCTGTATTACATAAAATAACTACAACTACTGAATATATATTATATTATATTTATTTTATGTAACCAATACTTCTAAATTACTTTCCACTTCAAGGGGGCTACCTCCTTGTCATAACCTTTCTCTAATTGTTTCGTATTTTCCTAGTTGTCTTACAATGACCTATGCCCCCTTATTTTTACTATTCAAATCTATACCACTCTTACATTTTATGCATGTGGGATTATTACATTATATCAACCTCCCTACGTATATTACATTCTACCCCTTAAAAATGGTTTATAATCAAAACATAAATCAATACTTGACCATAAATATTTAAATAGGTTTAAGACTACATAGAATTTATGCCATGAATTCTTCTTTAATTACATTTATTCATGTAATTTGATAGGATCATGTCCAATAGTAGTGGGAATATACGCAATGCAACATGAGATAGATGTTATTAGAGATAGACATGTAAGAAATAACTTCAACTAGAAATATGTTAGTTTGAAGGTTATAGTCAAGTAGTTGAAGATTGGTGATCATTACCTCAAAGCTAGAATAAGGGGGAAAAAAGGTTTTTTTGAGAAGCCAATTGAGGATACATGCCATCAACCTTAGCATTAGTCTTCACAAACATTTTTTTTTAGACTGGCCAAACTAGCCAAAAATGTATTAAATTATTGGAATTATTTGAGGGTAAAAGAAAATAAGTTTCAACCATATATATGGAAGACTCGGTGAATAGAAGACCAAATAAATAATCCTCATCCATATGAAATATATATTCATACAAGTCTCTAAAATTAGCTTCTAATTCCATCAATGGAATGATTTTTGCTTCATATTCTTCAACTATAGGAAATAAAGCCTCATACCATTGACTATAGTTATGCTTCCAATACATCCATGCATTAATATCCTATTCATACTATGTTATTATATGGGATTAAATATTTATATATATACTTAATTTATTTAAAGTATTTATCACTTGAATCAAAGTAGCATCTATTTCATAGGGTTATAAACTTATTTTTTAGGTAGCAATGAGGAAAGCTGCCATAATTTATTATTATTTTATTTCAAAATATTAGTCATTATTAAAACTATGATATCTTTTAATTTACTTAATAAAATTAAAAAATAACAACCATTCTCCAAATATGAAATAGAGTCGCACAAAACCCATAAAAATTTTGGTGTAGTTATTTCTAGTTTGAGATCTCTATGCGAATGAATAGTATGATTTGTTTTTAAATTATTTTTAATAAGAGTAGTAATTACTAAAACTATGATACCTTTTTATTTACTTAATCAAATTGAAAACCATAAATTGTTCTCAAAATCTAAAATAGATGTGCAAAAAAGACATAATTTTTTTGGCGCAATTGTTTCTTATTTGAGAGTAGTATGCAGATGAATAGTCATTTTTTTAATGAAAATAGTTACTAAAACTATGATAATTGTTATAATACTTAATGCAATTCAAAACTTCAAACTATTATGCAAATATGAAAATAAGGTGCATAAAACATAAAAAAAATAAATTATGTGATTATTAACTAATGGTTAGGTTTATGCAAAATAATAGTCACATTTTATTTTGAGGACCAAAAAATAAATTTGTACTTGAAACTGCAATTAAATGGTAAAACCAAGTCCCATTGATTGGTATTTTCTCCAAATATATATCTCAATGAATTTCACAAGATCTTATTTACAAATTCTTTTTGTCCATCTATCTGGTTATGATATCCACTACTAAATTGCATCTTAATCCCCATCTTCTCACATAAAGTTCTCTAAAAATGACTTAAAAATTCCCTGTCCCTCTTTGATGTAATGGTTTTTGGAACACAATGAAATATCATAATATATTTAAAACATAGGTCTACAATTCTAATGACATCAGTGGTTAACTTACATGAAATAAAATGAACCATCTTAAAAATCTTGTCTACAATAATAAATATTGAATCATTACCAGTCTATGTGTTTGGTATTCCCAATAGAAAATCCATACTAAAATCTTTTGATGACCCTCTTGGAATCAGTAATGGTGTTTACAACCCTATATTTTATGCATGTTATTTATCCACCTAACATACCTAGCACATTGATACATATATTGTCACATACCTCTTCATCTTTGGCAAAAAATACTTCCCCTCCACCAAAGTTATTGACTTTGTATTAAGAAAATGTTTATCCAAAGCACCACTATGCAATTATATTATAATATTAACTCTGAAATACCTAATTGGAATACACAATTGTTTCCTTTTGAAGAGATAATCATCCTGAATAAGATACTCATCATATACATTAATCATTTCCCTTGATAATGGATTTTTTCATTGCTTAACTATATTAACAAAATCTAGATTAATATCATATACTTTTTAAATAACTTCAACTCCAAGTAACTCAATCAACATTGTATTATCAATAGAATCTTTATGCATAATTTGTTGGCTATCTCATTCCATTTTATTGATTTTTTCTTCAACACAAAAGTATATTCCTAAAAAAAAGAAGACTTCTTTGCATACCTAATATTTAACTTCTTCTGAGTGTTCATATACTTCAAGGACTTATGATTAGTAAATAAGATAAAATCCTTTGGCACCAACTAATGACTTAAATGTCATAATCCTTGTATAATGGCATAAAATTCAACATCCTATATAGAATAATGTATTCTTACCTCATTCAATTTCTCATTGAAATATGATATTATCTTTCAATCTTCACTCAACATAGCAACAATTTCAAACAAATGCATCACAATCAAACTCAAACACTTTGCAAAATTTTGTAACTCTAAAATAGGCTTTTCTATAATCTTATTCTTCAGTAACTCAAAGCTTTATGTTGATGATATTATCCATGTTAATTATATACCTCTCACATAAATTGTTTATTGGTGCAATAAAACTAGTAAAATTCTTAATGAATACTTCTAAACCAAGGAAACTTATTATCTCTATGGTACTTTTTGGAATATCACCTTCCAAGATTTTGAGATAGCTCTAGGTCATTTAGAGGACTCTGATACTCCTCTCTTACTCAATAATTGCCTTTAATTCTTCTTCATCAATTCTTAAAAAAATATCATAAATATACAATTTCCAACAATACAATTATTCTACATAAACTTGTACTTCTTCAAATTTGCATAGAGTTTCTCCTTTCTCAAAAACCCCAATACCATTCTCAAATGTTGAATGTGTTCTTCTTTATTCATAAAATATAAAAATATCATCAAAATAAACCACCAAAAATTTACCATTGTATTCTCATAGCACTATTTTCATCACCCTCATAAATGTGTTAGGTGCATTAGATAATCTAAATCACATCACCGTCCACTCATATAAAGCATCCCTAGTCTTGAATGTTATTTTTAAATCATCTCCTTCATGAATTTGAATTTGATAGGAACCATTCCTTATATAAATCTTAGTAAAATATTTTTCTCCTTTAACAACATATATCATATCATTTAAATGATGTATAGGAAATCTATATTTGAATATAATTTAATTGATGACTATACTACCCACACACACCTTACATATTCCATATGTTTTTGGAGTTATAAACCCTATTCTTTCACAAGGAAGGAGTATTTTAGATAATCTATACTTATGTCCTTAAATCAGATAGGAGATAATATTTTAAAATGAATAATTTATGGATTTTACGCAAGTTGCATGTGTAGAGTATGGTAATAATTTGGATCTATTCCCCATTTATTAGATTGGAGATAATTCAAAATTATAAAATTTTGAATAATGTAGGTGTACTCTTGACATTTGTTTTTCATTTGAATTATAGATATGTCCAAATTATCTAAAATAGTCCTTAAGGACTCATGCTTTCATTTACTACACCCTTCCTCACCAACTCAATAACCTATTTATTCAATTTTGCATGTTGTATTGGACTCATCCTATAAGTTTATTAACTGGGTAGATATTATCATAGAATCAAATCAATATGGGTATGAATAACTATCTTTGGTGGTAAACCATCAGGTTTAACATCCACATATTATTTCAACATTATCATTACTTCTATTTGTATTTTTACCACTTATGTGTATTATTTGTTTGCTAATAATTCATAATAACAATCTACTATCTTCATGTAAAAAAAAAAACATGAACTTCTTATTTAAGTGTTAAAAAAACTACTTTCATACAATCTTTATATAAAATATATATGTTCTCTGATCCATCACGAATTTCTTCTCTATCAAATTGCCATGGCCTTCCAACTAACTCATGGCATGCATTTATGGGTATAACATCACACCATATTTCATACTTATAATTGGTTTCCTATAAAAAACTTGATTAAATTCATTTTATATATTCTAACTCATTCTATTTCTTAAACCATAAAATTTGATAAGGATTAGTATGTTTTTCACACTAGAAACATAGTTTCTCAATCATGTCTTTATAAAACATATTTTGACAACTAACATAATCTATAATTAATTTGCATATCTCACCTCCTAAAGTACACCTTATTCAAAAAATATTTAGTCTTATCCATCCACCACCACCTTATTTATTTTACACGCTTTATTTCTTTTGATCAATCATTATTTTCCCATCATGAGATTTTATCTAATACAAATTGATTCAACTTAAATATTTTGATATTATTTCCTAGAATCAATTAAATTCACTCTTGGGTGATTATATTGTCTCATTTTTTTTTATCTTGGTAGTGTGTATTCTAAAACTCTCTATGTAATTATTATTTGAATTTGTAAAAAACATAAGATCTATATTTATTTTAAATCCATCCTCTACCACCACCATAACTTTATCCTCTATAAAATCCTCTTCTTCTTAAATATTTTTAAAACACTTTCCTATTATCTTCTTGTCTTCTACACCATGTGATGATTATCCTCTATTTGTATTAAAAATACCTCTATTTGTATTGAATATACCTCATCCTCATATTTGATGAGATTATCCTCGTCTTAGTTGAATAGATGTTATTCTGAAATTCTATCTATTTTGATTTTCTTTTGCCTTCAGAGCTAATTGATAAGCCTCCTCAATGAAAAGTATTCTATGAATTCTTAAATTTTATTAAATATAAAACTTCAAACCATTTACATATCTTACAACCATCTTATATTCTATTTCATTAAGTTTCACTCATATGGAAAGATTGTAAAACTCATCTATATACTCTTTCATACTAGGATCCTTCTACCTCAAATTTTGGTATCCTCTATATAGGGTTTGTGTATAATCTAGAGGAATAAATTTCTCCCTCATCTTATTCTCCATATTTTTTCATTACTTGATATTCTCTTTACCATTTCTTTGTCTTTCTTTTCAGTAGGTGATCCCAATAAATCATTACATGATCCTCAAATATCATCCATGTAAACTATACATTTTTGTTTTCTCTCATAATTCTATATTTGAAAAAATTCTCCATGATATTCATATAATATATCAAATCCTATAGGTTTGAAATTCCTCCATAATATAGAATTTCAACCTTGATTCCTTCCATCTGTCCTTTTAAAACTCTCACAATCCTCTATTCAATTTATGGTAGCTACTCTCGATATTCACTCTTACAAAATTTCTTATTTATTATCAGTATCATTCTATACATCATCTTCTAATCTAATTTTTATTTGATTCATAATCATTTTGGTTAATTATTCCACTTGCTTCTATATGTATTGCATAATCCATTTCATCTAAGTGATTCCTTGTCATGCTATCACCATATCTTACACTTCAAAAATTTGAACATCCTCTGATACTAAATATTGAATTTAATAATAACATGATAATACTATCTAATAGGCACATAATATTTTTGAAATAAGATACTATATTTATCATATTGAATAATTAAATTCATTAAAAACCATTCATAAATGAGCTTCGATTCAAAATTACAGTTCACATGAATAATTTAAAACTCTAAAAATAAAAGAACACATGTTATTTTTAAAAGTTTTTATTTTTAGTAAGTTTCACATCTAAGTGTGAACGACTCTAAAAATACTATATACAATAAAATTAACCTCTCTGATGAATTTAAACTAAAGTTCACATCTGGTTACAAAAATATACAATTTCTAAAAATGTAAAAATCACCATAAAATATTAAAAAATATTTTTGAACCCTTATATGGTCAAGTATGGCTTCAAAACAATATCTAAAAAATCATTAAATGGATAATACAATTTATGGATACATATATCATTTATATATGGTAATTTTGGTACAAATGAAAGCTCAAACAAATTTATGGGTCAAAATTTATGGCCTTTATAAGTTTGGCCTCATTTTCTACATCACCTTGTGTATTATTTTAACCTTTTGGGGCTTAGCTTATGTTAATCCTATGTTTTATTAAAGGTATGAGTAGTCTAAATTATTGATGTAAATAATATGAATAAAATAGATAATAATTTATTATCTAAATGACTAATTTTAACATTTTAAAAGTAGTAATAAGTATGTACAAATAATGACATATCTGGAAAACACATAATACAGACAATTTGAGTGATGGAAAATGAGATGGAAGTAGGTAAATTTTATTCAAATATATCCTTCAATAATAACCTCTCCTACATAATAGTGCTGTATTTGTATAGTATCATCATGTGTCTTTAGTGTTGTGATATTGGTGCCAGTGTCCTTTGTGCAGGACTATAATGAACTTCTAGGTTCACTTGTGTGTAGATTTTTGAGTTTATTTCCTACATGAAAAAAGTCTAAAACTCTATATTTTGAATGTAATTATTGATTTATGATGTAAACCTTAATCCTTGTTGTAACTAGGGTATGATTCAAATAGTGTGTATATTACTCAAATAGGCTAGACATCCTCAACACCCCATTCTAAAGATAGTTGCCTATATAAAAATAATCCAAGGAGGGATCAAGTTTGATGTAGTTATCCTAACCTAAGTGATGGTTTATGTTCAAGTGATGATATAATGATAGTGGCCTTGAGTGCCTTCAATGTGATTAAGATTAGAAATCTAGAAAATCTGAGCTTAGGGATGTTATATATGGTAGTATGTAGAAGTAGGGTCAAATAATGATTAATAACCTTTATTTTGCTTAACTTATTCATATTTGTATGGGTATTTTGCATATAATTTACATCTAGAGGATATAGGGATAAAATTTATTTATTTTATAGTATTTTATTGATTGTGTGGATTAAAAATGATGTTTAGGTTGAACTTAGTAGGGTTTTACCTTTGAAAATATATTCATTTGGGAAAGATATGGTAAAGGAAACTGGTAACATTTTTGGGACACTAGTGCCACATGGATCTTGTATTATTAATACAGCGGTAATGTCTAGATGGAATAAAATTGGGCATAAAGGGCCAACATTGGGAAATGAGTGTATGAAACTATGTTTGAGTTGAGTAGGTATGCATGTGGCCCATATAAAGGCTAGATAAATGTTATGATAAGATTTAGGATAGCTTTAGGTTTAAGTTAGGGATAGTTAATTTCAAGTATCACTCTTAGCCCTCAAATACTAATTTTAGGCTATTACATTTTCCCTCCTCTATACTACAAATTTAGTAAAGTGAAATGACTTGTATAAAGGAAAAATAACCATACCTAGACTTACCTATGATGTGAAGCTCATGAAGCTAAATCTGATTATGTGAACCTATGTTTGAATATGTGAAGTGTGATCTAATGCATGACATAAAAATGAAATGTATGTAAATCATTATTTACTTAAGAGATATCGAAAGTAAAATATTATGCTTAGTAAATAATTAAATAAGTAAAATTGAGAGAATAATAATGAATATAGCTCACTGGTTATATGAACCCATGCATGAACCTGGTGATAACATATGTGTGTGTGTGTGTGTATAGTGATGAATCATTAAATATGTTATAATAAGATGATAGATTATTCAATTGTCATGTACGGGTGACTCAAAAACTCAATTTAATTTTGACTCCATGATTACCCATGCCTACTTGATGGATCATTAGCTATGAATAACTTGGATTGGACTGATACTGTGTCCAACCCTCTCATGTGCATGGCTCATAAAGTCAAGTATGCTATAAATCCATCATTTAACACCTATTTTTAGTAGATGCATATGAAGTTTAATTGTGTAAATTACTAAAATTATCCAGCTAAGTATATTTGACTATGTATGTTAGAACTATACCCACTTGGGTATATTAGGTAGCTCTAGGACACTAAAAATTCCAACCATTGTAGTTGGAACAAGGAATGAAATTTATGGTAACATGGAATATGATGTCAAGTGTATACATCATAGAGAATGATATGGAATTTGCCATTCAATCTAATCAACCAGTGTGAAACTAAGCATATGGAAATAATGTGACATGCACATGCCCCCAATCTAGTGTCTAAGTATAGTGATTATTGACTGAGATTTAATAAATATACTTGAATATCTAAAACAAATATGGAAATGGTCATACCATGCATGATGCCCACAATTTGAGAAAAATTATACAAATCTAAGAAAAAATTGAGTATAATTGATTAACATGTAACCATATATGTTAACACCTATAATATACCTGATATTATGTTTTGGATGATCTACGTTATTTTAAAATTAAGGTCACTAGATAGTAACACCATGTGTTAGACAAAAGTGCCATGTGGTTGTAGTGTCCCTATTTGGGTGCTAGTGTTTTTCTGGTCTAAAATTTGTGTCAATATACTACTTTTTGTGGCCTTATTTTCTAATTATGTTTACATGTGTATAATTTTATTTAACTGGGCATATATGTTAATTTTTTTTTTATTATGAGTATAATATAGGATCTTGATCTCTATGAAAATCCCCTATGAATTCCCCCTATTTTAAGTGTAATTTTTGAACCTATAAAAGAACAGTCCTCTAAAGAAAAAGCTTTACAAATTTTTTTTTGGCTAGGGCATTTATGATAATGACATGATCATCTAATATAGTGTTCATACATATAATTTGAATGAAAGATGTATGCCATGTCTCTTATTACACAAGGATGTTAAGATAGATTTAATAAATGTATATAAAAATAAATTTGAGTAGAACTTAGTACATAGTAGGTGTATGGGGCATGATTTTAATGATGTCACATAGTGAGGAAAGGTAGATGTATGAGGTCCCTCATGGAATTAAAAAATATTGTGTGTAACAATAAAATACAATTGTCATAACCATTATGAATATAATAAATCATACATACAAAACACATGAATCATGAAAAGTAGGCTAAGTATCCATAATAAAGAGGACACAAGCACATGTCTCTAAATCTAAGAAAAAAGACATACAAGGACCTACTAAAATATGCACATATGCAATCAACAAGTAAGTTGAATTAGAGCCAAATATAATTACACGTTCAAATATCCACATACATAATCAATAATTCACATGTAAGGGACATTGGCACATGTCCAAGGCATACATACTATGAATATAAGTAAATTAGAGCCAAATAAAGAAGACATATTCAAATTCCATAAAATATAAGAACCATATAAATGCAATAAAATATAAACTAGGTAAGTTATAAATGTAATCATGCATGAATATGTTATAAAAATTCGTTTAAGATCTAGGATGTACATACATTGAGTTTAAAGTAGTGATATCTAGTAAAAAAATAAGAGCATGAGTAGCAATGATGAATATCAAGATATAACAATGATAAAGCTAGAATTTAGTGTATGTAGGGATAAAACCTGGTGATCAAAATTGTAAATAATATTCCCCAATGTGGGTGAATATGTCATGTGAATAACCATGGATCAATGTATATGGCCCTAGTCGGTAGATAATAGTAAGTCTATATAAGTGTAGTGGACCTAAATTTTGTATTAAATTTCAAAGCACTCAATAAGAATAAGTGAATCATTTAGTATGATAAAATGGACTATAATAAGATAGATATCATATGTTCATTTTATAAAATATAAAAAGTGTAAACATAACAATGTATGCAATCTATAAATTTTATGTTTTATGAGTAATATTTGAATGTTTTTCTATTTTTTGACATACATTTTATTATTTTTGTGTTTTCTAGGTATAAGATGTACAAATAATATGATAATGAACTATGTACAAGGGGAAAATATAGAGAAAGTGTTTACAATAATGTGTAAACCATACTAACAAGTGAGTCTCATGGGAGGCTCATTATCATTGTGACATGTGTCAAATAAGGGAACAATGATCATATATGATATGTGAAATGGTAACGATGGTACCATAATCAATTGTATTGAATAATTTATATCTATATCTACCTATGTAGTGGTGATAAAAAGTTGTGGCACTGATTATGATATCTTATGAACTGTATGGGTTTTTTAAACCCATATGGTAAAGATGTTATCGAGGACATAGGTGTCCTATGATGAGAACCTTGATAATCTAATAATATTGATGACACCAAAAATTGAGTTGAAGAAATCCCTATCGAATTTATGACATATCTATGTTACATGGGTCTCTCTAATAATGGTCACTACAAGAGAGTATGTGTATGCATTTATACTATAGGAGTAAACCTCACCTTCACTAGTGGCTCTACTAAAAATTATGATGTATGCATAGGAAATGTATGATGAGTTGTAATAGGAAATTATGCTATGCCTGGTAGCTTTGTTGGATATATAAATAGTCACTACAATATGACTACCTATAGAATAGGTAGATGATACTCATATGGAAGACCTTCAATTTTGACCACCTAATTTGCATGTATGTATTTTAAGAATTTTTAAACTATAGATGGGATGGTCTGTATCTTTTACATCCATGGCCTTACCCAATAACCTATGAAACATGCATGTACTATGTACTATTAAGAACTAAGTGGTTATATGTGTTGGTCCAACCTATAATGGAAGCATATTGTCTTTGATGGAGTTATGAACATTACCACTAAAACCAATAATAAATATGTTAATGGGGAATATGTCTTTCCCTAAATATCTAACATGTTATAAAAGTTTCATAATGCACATGCTAATGCTTAAGCCCTTGTCAAGCATAACACTCTAGATAGGATGATGATCTATATAGGCTCATATAAAGAGTGCATGTAAATATGTATTATCATCAACAATATCCTTCTCTAATAAGGGGATAAGTGGTTTAAGTAGAATTATAGTGTGTTACATGCCAATGATATTATGCAATGGGTGTGCCGCCTCTAAAATAGTATGATATAAAACTAGTGGTGGCTATGACTAATATGTGTAGTGAACACCTAATGTGATATTTGCCTCATTTATTGTGTGTTTTGGAAATGAATATGAGAATATCTTTAATGCCTTAGATTTAATTTTCCATAACATTGGTGCCTCTGTGGTTGTGTCCACATCAATAATATTAGCCTCAACTAAATGTTGTATCTTATGGTTTAGGATTATGCATATATTTTTTGTATGGCCTCTTGCCCTTTGGTACTTGAAGAATGTGTTATAATCATATATCTTTGGTAGAGGCCATCTTATATAAACTTATTTAATGGGAGGAAGAGATATGACATTTCATTCCAGGAGCTAATGTAAAAAATGTGTTGATGACTCTGTAAAGTTCGCAAATATTAGACACTAAGGTGTGAAAAAATGGAGATGCCTCAGAATCCTAATAAATTGTGTCCTTTTGATCACTCTTATTATCAATGGCCCTTACATTATATGTAGTCATATTTGAACTCTTAGTAGTTGATTTTGATCCATTGGCATATTTTATTTTTCCCACTAATAGAATCTTGATTATCTTTCCTTTACTATGTGGCACAAAATTATGAATGTTGGAAACTTATTAAACAAGATATCTTGTTGTAATTTTGGTAAGATATTTCATTTGAGTATGTCTTGAATCACATTGCCTAGCATGGGCCTAGTCAATTTAGGTAATACAATCTTGTGTCATAAGAGATATTCTATGATAGTTTCATTTAACTTATGTTTCAAATGTACAATTTGGGCATACAAGATCTTGTCATTGATATTCATGGAGAAGTGTGCTAAAAAAAAGTCTACCAAAGGAATGAATGCCATGATATATTTGTTTATTATGTCATAAAACAACTATGTATGGAATAATCCTTTAAACTAGATGGAAATAACATTGTGAAAATCTAATCATTGGACATGTAGTCCAAACATACTACATGAAAATATTGAAAATGGTGCTTAAGGTTAGCTTTCTCATCATATAAAGAAAGCTTAGGTTCTAGTAATACGAATAGAAAGGGTGTTGCCTCTTTGTGATGTGCCAAAGGTGTATGTAAGAGAATATTAGATCCAAGGTATGTGATGGCCTAGTGGATGCCTTATCAAGATTTAACACCTTAGCTTGAAGAGTATGAACCTCATGCATAAGGGATTGTACATCTAAAGTGGAGTAACTAGCCATAATAACTGTAGCTATCTCTAAAGATTATTGAATTGCAATTGTAGGTTGTGCTTGCTATGTTGGTTCCGCTGTAGGTGTAATAATGTTATTAGTTAGGGGAGTTGAAAAGTTAGAATTGTTTGATTTATTATTTATTTATAATATTTTTGTGCATGATCAAAATGTTGTTCTTGAATTATATATGTGAAGCTCTATAGGACCTCATCTTTATTCCAAATTATGTTATCAATATTGAGTGGAGGGATATTGTCCCCATTTCCAATTTGTGTAGCATATTGTTCTTGATTATATTGTTCATGTTTGGATGAATTAGGATTTAAACCCACATAATAAAGGTGTGAAGGATAACTAAAAGATTTATAATAGTCCCCTTATCCATGTTATAATTTTAGATATTCTAAATTTGAATATGATCTTTTGGAGTACAACCTAGCCTAACACTTCTTCGTAATGGGAGAGAGATAAATTTTTTAAATGAAATATAATAAACAAATGGGAAAATAAATTCTAAAATAAAATATAAGAAATATTAAAAATTTAAAGTAGATAATGAAAATAGGAAAAAGAGGGATACAAACCCTAGGGTCATCTAAGGTTAGGTTTCGAGAAATGTTTAATGTAAGTTGGTTTTTCCAAATGTTTTAAAATTTTGGTGTTTAGCTTATGTAAATAATATGTTTGATTAAAGGGATGAGTATACTAAATCAAGGAAATACTTTGCATAAAATAATCTTTGATTTTTTACATATTTGGCTAGGTTTGACTTTTTTAAAATACTAATAAATATGTGAAAATTAAAACTTATCTAGAAAAACATGATATGGATGATATGAGTGTTGTAACTTGATATGAAAGTAGGTCTAAGTTTCATTAGTTGTATTCATATATCCAAAACTCTCCTACACAGTATAACCATATTTGTACAATAGTTTCATGTGGCTCAAATATCTTGATAATAATGCTAATGTATTATATACATGACTGTACTAAACTTATAGGTGTACTTATGTCTATATTTATGGGTTATGTTACTATACACATAAAGCTTAAAATTCTTTATTATACCTGTAATGATTAATTTATGATGCAAACCCTAATTCTTCTTATAATTAAGGTAGGATATGAAAAGTGTCTTCGTTAAAAAAATAGATTAGACATCCTCAACACCCCATTGTGAAGAGAGTTTTATATAAACTATTACTATGAGGAGGGATAAATCTTGATGTAGTTCTCCCCACCTAACTAATGATATAAGTGCAAGTGATGTTAGTATGATAGTGGCCTTGAGTACCTTAAGTGTGCTTGAGATTGTAAATATGTAAAATCTAACCTTATGTTTGTGATAGTTGGTATTACACAAATATAGTGAAGAATAAGGATTATTAACCTTGATTTTTATCAACTTGTTTCATGTTTGAATAGGCAATTTTGCATCTAATATCTATCCTTTGGATATAAGGCTAAAATGAATGTATTTATAGTGTTGTTTTGCTTATGAGGATAGTAAAAAACATTTTGGCCAACCTTATTAGGGTCTTACCTTTTTTTTATATCCGTTATATAAAGTTAATGGATCTAGTGTCCTTAATGTGGTGCTAATGTCTAGTTGGTAGAATATTAGGAGTGAATGGCTAGGATTAGGAAATGAAAGTCTAGCAGAGAATTTCATCTGATTAAGGATCTTTGTGGCCCACATGAAGGTTGTATAAGTGTGATAATAGTTTCTAGGATAGGCTTAAGAATAATCTAGGAATGTTTAGTCTCAAGTAGCATTTTTAGAAGTCAAATATGACTTTTAGGTGATTACATCTACTGACAAGCATATTTGATAAGTAAATATTATATTTTTAAGGTGATTTTCCCTAACTTGAGAAGTAAAAATATCCTATTATTATATTATGGAACCTCTACATTGATACTAGCTATCGTGTTTATACTTGAGTTGTTTATCATGTTAAATTAAGTTAATTAGGAATTACCCTCCCTTTATTTTTTTATTATGAATATAACAAAATATTGTGTTTTGCACTAATTATGATCATTTTTATAATCCTTAGCCTAACCAAATTAAGTATATTTTTTGGTATTAAACCTTGTTACATTCAAAATATGTTTTCTATATCTATCATACATGTAAATTTTGAGCAATTTAATAACTAAAAATATGATGGGTTGTGTTCAAGTGTACGAAATAAAATGTAAAACACCTAAACGTAATGCATTCATTATTTTCTTGAAATGTTTATTTATATATTAATTATAATCAAAATATTTTACATGGTCAATGTTGAGTACAACATAATACACTTATCTTGGCTTAGCTCATAGGGTATAAATCCTATTATTAACCAAATGAATTTCAGCAAAACATATAGTATATTTTGACACAATCATTTCTTATATCCATCATTTGAAAAACATTACAAATAAGGGTGATTAGTTCTTAATTATATTAATTCAACATGATAAGAAACTAGATGTAATAGTATTAATGACCCTATGTAAATATACTTAAGGTAATGCAATGATACCATAAAAAATTAAAAATTTAAATATACCCTTTCTAAATAATGTTTCAAAATCTACATTTAAGAATAGACAACTCCCTGAATACTTAACCATTAAAACTCAATTTAGTCATGGATGAACTATATTAATTTCCTTTGAATAATTAATAAGATGAAATAAATATCACCTCTATAATTATAACTAGGATACATATTTATTAATATAATCATGTGTTATTTACAATCCACTCATTATAATATCAAAATTTCTTGAACTATATTAATTTCTTATAAATAATCAATAAGATGAACTCAATATCACCTCTATAATTATAATTCCGATACACGTTACATAATATAGTCATGTGTTATTTATAATCCACTTATTAATTTCAAATTTTCATAAATACGGTGAATATTTTAGGGAATTAAATTCATCATCTGATATGAAATAAACTTTAATTTTTTTTGGAATACTAAAGTTTTAGTAATAGTTTTTATCCTTTTTAAAATTCTTTGGCAAGAATTAGAATTTTTTTTGGGTGCAGTGTAGTCTTATTTTTTCACGCATAAAAAAGAATATATCATTATGTATATAAATGGATATTAAATCCTACCTAGATAAAATTATTGTGGAGATTAGAAGTATTTTAACATAGACTTAGTAGTTATGCATGGATGACAATACCTTAACATATTCTCATGCTGCCTAGTTTTTCATGCATGGAAATACCTTCATGTTATAGTATAATTACAAAGAATTAAGGTTTTGTTATTTTATTTTGATGTAAAATTTATTAAAGGAAATTGAAGATAAATATGAAAACCTTGTTATTAGTTTATGGAACATGTATCTTGGTGTTAATAATAGATATGATATTTGAATTGTTTATCATAAATAAATTTAACCCGATCTAATAAAATGTATTATTTTATTTTTTTGGTATTTAATCCTTATATAGAAATTTATAGTCTATTTACTTTTTTTCAAGTAAATATTAAAATTATAAGAATGGGAATTAATCCCTAGTTTGTTAGCTCTGCATTGATGAGCTTTTAGTTCCCTACTACATTGTTGTTGACCATGAATCAAGAAAAGATATTGCTTTATTTTCATTAATTTTTAATTTTGATCAATGATTCACCTTCTAGGCGGTAAGGTTACCCTTTATTTAATGACCACCACATCCATCTCAACATTTATAGATGCAAATAATTTTGGAGTGAACAAGCACAACCATGGTCCAAAAATAGGCAAGGAAATTCATCCCAAAGGTCTTCCATAAGGTAAGGTTAGTGGTTCTGACTTTAAATTACACGATGTTATTTTAAATTTACACAAATTTGACAAATCATATCATTTATTTAAAAAATTTAGATTCATTATTTTTTTGGCCAAGTCCCCCCTGAGAGCATTCTAAAGTAATGGCTTCACAACCATTGGTAAGGCCATGGTGTGATAATTGAATGAGTTAAAAACCTTACAAAGGGTTTACTTTTTGTTTCTCCTTTCTTCCCCAGAGCACTATGAAGATATTATGAATCGTGGGCCTTGGTTTGTTTGTAACACTTTAGTTGTGTTTTCTCACTAGACATGAGACTTTCAAGTCTTGAAGTAAACAAAACATAAAATACCTATATGGGTTAAGTTTATTGGCTTGCCTCTCCCCTGATGGGGTTTTATAGACCATATTCTAAATCCCATATGGAATTTAATATTCCATTAGCAGACTAAATTCATTATGGATCATCCTTAAAAAAGGCTTTATATGGAAGTGGATATGTCCCATGATTTTAAAGATTATATTGATATACAAATTGGATATAATTGGTTTTCTCAAGGTATCTTATATATAAACCTCTAGAATACATTATTTCAATTCCAATCCTTAGAACACATGATCTGAGAGTGCCCTCTGATTATACACACACCCCCTACTACTTAAAGAAAAAGGTGGATCTGAAGCCAAATATTAAAATGCCAATAATGATTGTTGGAAAGCATCATAAAAAAGAAAAAAAAAATCCAAAGGTGTTAACATGCCAAAATATTATTTTTTTTTGACCTATTGGCAATAATTATGCTTCAACCTCTATTGGCAAATCTGCCTTGCCTTCTAATATTTCTCCTCATCTTATGTAAATGCTACAAGTAGTGGCCTCATTAGTTGAGATGCCAATTTTAGTGCCATAATCATAAACATATCCTAGGGTGAAATCTCTATAGGATGAAAGCAGCATGGTTATCTTAGATCTCAAAATAATATCATTATTCTCTTGTAACCCGTGTCCATCTAATGAAGAGAAAGAATATATGGCACACAAGTGAAAAACTTTGAAAATGACTAATTTCATGTCCAAAAAACTCATGTATAATAAGTTTGATGTTTTATAATGTCTCATAAAGGATAATGATATGGACCTCAATCTTTCCAAATGATTGTGTACTCTTATAATGTTCAAGGTCTTACTAATCTACTACATAAATATGTATTTAAGAACACTTGCTAGTTTTTGCACAACATGAAAATTTTTTGTTTGAAAGAATTCAAAATTTATGGATTCTTACTGTAGAATGAAACACAAACCATTTTGCCTAGATCCATTTGTTAGGCCACTAAACATGAAACTGGGCATGGTGGGGCAGTCACATTTTTGGCTCTAGATCTCACTCAAAATATCATTTCATAGGGTTGAAACCCTAGCCATCAAGTAGTATGAAACATTTTTAACTTTAATAATCATATCATTATTCTAGTCAATTTATATTCCTCCAAATATGTTGTGTAGTGGTCCACCTTGTGCAGGTCGATGGACGAATGTCTACTTAATGCTCATTAGATCCTCTAAGGTGACTTCAACATGTACGAATTGATAAAAAATAAATAAGGACACCTTCTAAACTATTTGTGTGCTAGTGAGCATGACGTAGGGTTATATATACACAAAAAGCTTAGGGTGTTCAATCTCAACCATCAATAGAGGAAGGATTCAAACTCACCCTAGTTCACATGGTCCAAATTTTGATAGGGAGAAGATAAGGTGATTCAGCTCCTCAATAAAGCTTTGTTGGCTAAGCAATATCTTTCCTATTTTGATTTAGTCTACGATAGACTAGTCTTAGTCATTCTTGATAGCTTTCTCTCATATCATCAGTCTAATTTCTTTAAATTTGAATGGACCTTCTCTCATGTTTAACCTATCTCCATGTAATTCTATCTTATATACCCACCTCAAGAATGAAAGAAAGGTGGGGCATAATGTAAAATTTATAACTTGGTCACTTAGCTAGAGGAAGATACCAGCTGGATACAAAGGTGGTCTAATGCTCTTGCTCACACTTTCACCTTTATTTAGATATAGGGAAAATAGGTGGCCATTTTTAGATGACATCTATAGAATGCTATAAACTATGAGTATATCCAAGGATCATAGGAGTTAGAGGAATTACATTTCAATCTCCACCTTGAAACTCAAGTGACATAATGCAGACATAAACTCAAAATTAAAGAATCACACAAAGCTAGAGGAGCTCAGCTGAAAGCTCATATGCAGTAGTTAAAATTTGGGGACATGGATTCTAAGAGATTTTTTGCCTTTCTCTACACTAAGAGAGCTGATGATAGAATCAAAGCTATCAAGGAAGGAAATCTAAGAATGAAAAAATTCATTGACATTATACAAGACTTTATTCATTATTATCATGGTGCTTTATCGATGCAAGATTATTCTCTAGAAAAGGAAGTGTCCCTCCTTCATTATCTCTAGGTTATTCCTTGAAAAGTATCCAAATCCCAAAGAGTTACACGTGATAGGTCATTCTCTATCAATTACCTTCATGAGGTTGTTAAGAATATGGTAGTGGAAAAATCTCTAGGAATTTATGGTTTCCCATGCAAGTTTTATCGAACCCTTTGAGATACTATTGGTCTTGATCATCATTAGGGGTATTCTAAAGCTATTCTAACCAATTACTTGGAAACCCTTATTAATTAGGGTAAAATAAAGTTTATTCCTAAGGTTGGTGATCCTTAAATTATCACAAAATGAAAGACTATTAATTTTATAACTATCTTATATAATATTATTTCGAAATCTCTAACACTTAGGGTGAATCACATTCTCCTTATAATTGTTAGGACTAAGAAAATAGGCTTCAACCATAATAGGTTCATTATGGAAAATGCCATTACGATCTAGAAAGGTATGGAATGGGATAATATTTATAAATAAATGTTTTTGTTTATTAAGATTGATTTTTAGAAATCCTATGATTGCATGGAGTGGTCATTCATTTTGGCCATACTACAGACACTTAGTTTTGGCCCCAAAATTCTTCAAATTATGAATATTATTTTATAGGATGCAGGGGCCTATATGACTATACATGGCACTTAATATTATTGGTTTGAACTTAATTTTTATATTTGATGAGGATGTCTCTTATCCCCTTCCATATATGCTATTGCATTATAAATATTTAGCTAACTCCTAGTTGATTATGCTACCAGGGGTGTAATGAAAGGCATATATGTCCATCAGGTTGATAGACAAATTTTAAATGGTCAATTCATGAATGAATATTTTATCACACTTAAAGAGGAAGAATAATCCATTATAATTTCTATGGAATGTCTTTATGTTTTCTATTTGGCTTTAGGCTCTTCTATTCAATTGAGGAAGACTAAGTGTTATGAATAGTCCTTGGGCCACAAACCTCTTTAGACTGAGGAATTTTAATGGTAGTATATTCTATAAGGAGTGAATTTGAAGTTTTATGACATTCCTTTTACCTTTCAGGATTCTCCATCTAACTTATGGTGCTATGTGGTGTAGAGTGTTGAAAATAAAAATCTCATTTTGGATCACTAAGCCTCTTTCTCTTGCTAGAAAATTTCAAATCTTCTCGAAAGTATTGACAGATATGCATGTATATTGTTCTTCTTATCACACCCCTTTCGATTCTATCTATATCAAATTAGAAAAAAATTAAAGAGATTTTCTTTGGGATAACTTTGAAGGATATAAGGGAATCCATAGAGTAGCCTAGGGATTTGCTATCATCCCAAGGAAACTAGGGGACTAGGTCTCTTCAATATTAAAATTCAAGGACTTACTCTTGATGCTTAAAGGATTATGAGAGGTTGTTGAAGGGATGAACCTTGGAAGATTCTTCTTTACCATTATATTTCTTAGGAATTCCCATTTGGTAGAATTTTTTGGCAATGCCTGAGACTTCTTTCCATATGAATTACCCCAATGCCTATTAAAATTAAAGTCTTCATTATGATTTACAATTTATGGAAGTCCTGGGAGAAGCTTAAGTGTCACCTCATCTAGGTTGGTTAAGGGTTTAGGAATGGTCTCTCAATTAACTCCCACTCCCTTTGGTGGTCACCTTGCCTAAATTTTTGCAATGTTCCCTTTGATTTAGTCCCTTCGGCTAAATGGTTGTCTTTCCTCAAAATAGATGTGAAGGTTATCAATTATCTTTTTTACAAAGAGAATATGGTCTAACTCACTTGGAAACAACTTTAGAATAAATTTTATTTAATAAACTCAGATGTAGACGCTATTGAATAAATTTAAATATCCATAATTGACATGTATTTATATAAAATTAAATTCAATTCCCTTATTCCTTGGTGGAAGGATTGGCACTAGCCTATGGCCACCCCCTTCAATCAATACTCTCCTCTACTAGGGTATCCTTTACTTGATCCCTAGTTGTTCTAGGTGATATGATCAATATTGATGGAATGTTCACTTTAGATATGGGATATGGGTCCATCAATCTAGACTATTGTTGTCTAATTATATTGATCTAAAAAATATCATTTCTTATGGTGCCTTCTATACCATGGACTGCCTATGAGAGATCGACTCAAGAATATAGGGGTGCCTAACCCCATCTGCCCATCCTATTGACAACTATAAATTAATAATCACATTTTATGGTTTTTCCTGCATGAAAATCTACATGACACTGGATACATTCCCTTTTCCAGCTCATTCATTCTACATTATTCACATGGAAGATGGGTTTCTTGGGAGACTCAACAATATTACCTGTAAAATATAATCAATTTTGGAAGATCTTTC